>JAWPHD010004455.1:0-187613 GCA_037043455.1 Cyrtodaria siliqua | reverse complement strand
CAGCAAAACGCATATTACAATGGGTGAAATTATTGCCATTTACCTTTTTCATAGTCCTCTTTATAATTCAGTAAAGTTTATATCAAGTGGTGGACAAAAAGATATAGGTAGCGCCTCTTTAATGTTTTATTATTATTATTTATATAATTCTAACACGACCTCCGCAATCTTTCATATACACAAAGAAGAGGGACAGCTGTAGGTTATTCTATGATAAAATACAGCTGTTCCATTAATTCCCCACGTATATTTCATCCGTTGGAAGCGCCGCGTTACATGACGTCACTTGTTAAATATACGTCGCAAAGACAAACTCAACAGTAATTTTATTGAAATGTTAATTACAACAAACTTGCCATACTCACAAACCGTGCACACCCCGGATATAAACCCATCATATGCATCAATACATATAACATTAATAAGCATCTTGAACAAGCTGATGTTTGACGTCATACAGCGCAAGCTATATGACGTAAGCAATGACCTAATTGTTTGTCACGTGACTAGTAGTGTATTGAAACGCAGAGCTCTGCATACGGGGGCGCCCAATGGAACAGAGTGTAAACATAGCAGACTGATTACCTTGACCTCCGAGATAATATATAGTGCCCCAACAATAGCGTAAACGTTGTGTTAGAATCGAAATAATAAATACGTACCTGTGTTTTATCGGTGAATAAAATACAGTTAGGAGATTGGATGCGTAGTAATTAAATCACGAGTGCGTTAGCACGAGTGATTTAATTACTCGCATCCAAACTTTCTTAATTAATTCAGGGCCTGTCAATATTAATTCAGAGCCTGTCTGTTAAAAATATTTTCCAGAGCACTGTAATTATAGCGTTTTAGGTATACATTATAATTAGACCGCTATTGATGAAGCAGTTATAAAAATCAGTAATTTACATTTTAGAGTATTTTATATGAAGGGGTCCGGTTAGTGGGGCTACCATCTATAAACTAAAATCCTAGAAAAACTGGGTGAAAAAAAATGCAAGCACTAAACCAGTTAATGGAAATGGAATAATGAACCATGTTTACTTACAACTGTGATGAATAGAATATTAAAACAAATAAAAAAAATACATTTAAATATGTATGAAGTATATTACAAAAATACAAATAATTTCATTATATTGGCATTATGGTATATTATATAAATATTTGATGCAAAAAGTTAGTATCATCTGCAGTTTTATGATTTATAAATGCCTGTATAGTGTTGTGTGCTTTATGGTGGGTACACAGTAGCAACTGAGATTTTATGACCTCATTATGCAATGTACTCAGTAACAGCTAGGCACTATGGAATGGGGTTTTATGACCTTATTATGCAATTAGCCAGATAAGCCACCCCCAGTTCAAAGGAGCTAATTAGGGTGACATGTGCTTATGGTGTACACAGTAACAGGCACTATGGGATGGGGTTTTATGACCTTATTATGCAATTAGCCGGATAAGCCACTCCAGTTCAAAGGAGCTAATTAGGGTGGCATGTGCTTTATGGTATACACAGTAACAGGCACTATGGGGTGGGGTTTTATGACCATATTATGCAATTAGCCAGATAAGCCACTCCAGTTCAAAGGAGCTACATAGTGTGAAATATGCTTTATGGTATACACAGTAACAGGCACTATGGAATGGTAATTTATGACCTTATAAGTCAATCAGCCAGATAAACCACCAGGAGCTCTATATTACATGGTGTGCATTATGGTATGCATAGCAACAGCATCCATGGGAGAATTACAAATAATCAGTCAAATATAAGATACATGTTTAACTGTATTGAATGATACGATACAATCAAATAACCGATGTATTTACATTTATTTTTTTTAAATATTCAAGACATACGTTTGAAAAACATTTGTTTTTTTCCAACAAGTATTGAAACTGTTACATTAACCATAATTAATTGTTGATTGACCAGAAGAGTTTTTTTAATTCTTTATTCAAAGGATATCATCAGGATATTACAGATAAATTTCATGTAATGCAAACCAATTTACATATCATGTTTTATTTTAAGTAACATATAAACAATATATAAAGTGTGGACAAGTTAGTGGGCCAATTTAACTATATAATTCTACATTGGGGGCTGACTTGACCAAATCAAGGGCGAGCTGTGCAGAGCTGCACAACGTTAACACAATCGCACCTCAACCGGTGCTCAAATTCAGGATCTCTGACTGGCTTAGCTCTTCAGTGCTCTAACCTCTGCGCTATCGAGGACACACAGTTGGCGATTGACAGGCACTCAATATTATAAATTATAATGCTCGCTTTTATGGTACCCAGTTATTTTGGTTCTAGGGTAGCCATGAGAATCATATCTCTTACAGCTATGTTAGGTAAATACCATAAGAGCTATGATTCTCATGGCTAGCACTAGGGATTGAATTCAATTTGAACAATTTTATTCCCCTCTGTATGCCTGCTACCCCGTCCCCCTGTTCACAACCTGAGATTTTCATGAATTCTAGAAGTACTTCCTCGACACCCATACATCTAATGATATTGTCATCACAGATAGATGACTGATGTGATGAGTGACTTCAACATAAATAAGTTTTCGAAACGAGAAGAGTTATTTACATACTAGGAGTTGGAAAAAAAAGAAGTGGGTGGGGTAACTCAGCGTTCGACATGCCAGTGTTTATGGTAAATTAGAGTTCTACATAATGCACCGTAGATGTACATCGTCTAGTTACTTACTTGCTTTCTATTTCTTTTCTCATATGCACCATGCGTCTTCCTTTTCGTTTTTGGAGGACCGAATGTTTCAGTGAAATCGGGAGTCTTTCGAAAAACCTCTGTCTCCGGAAACTTTGTTGGCACAGCGTTCTTGACAAGTGACAGCTTGAACAGAACGCCGACTGAGTTCATAACCGACGGCGGGTGTACAAAACTGTCGTCCCCGAAATGTCTAACACATAATCGTGATGCTGATGACGGCGAAAACGGCACAATTTTTCCATCAATAAGGCGGTTGGAACCAACAGCCTCCACCCATTTCTTCCGGTAGACCGGGTCTTTCGGAAAGATAAAAAATCCTTTTCCTTTGTCACTTGTATTACTACATCCAAATGCAACACAGTGCACCATTTCAAATAATAAATATATCCTGATCTCACGAAATAAAATACACTAAACACGAAGATTTCACAAAATGATGTATCCGCGGGAAATATCAGCGCATTATTGACTGACATGTCGCGAAGGTCAATGGTAGGTGTGACGTCACACGCCAGGTGCTCTCGGAAACTACCGAATGGGGACGAAAATGTCCGAAGTAAAAAAAGTCATTAAAAGCATGTTTTTTAACAATTTTATATATATCACAAGTTGGAATCGTTCGGAAACCATTTTTAATAAACATTTACAATAGTAATATGTCAAGTATATGCCAACTTGGCCTAGGATCTTTAACGTGTTCATATACTTGACCTTTGACTTTACACTGTTATACATAGATTTAATGACATCTAAAATTTTCCCCCTCACCCCATACTTTATTAATTTATACCATAAAACATCTCTCACTACAAAATCAAAAGCTTTCTTAAAATCCACAAAAGCGCAAAATAGCTTGCCTGATTGGTTTAAAGTATGTGATATCAAACCGTTTAGAACAAATATATTATCAACTGTGCTCATACCTTTACGAAAACCGGCTTGTGCCTCAATATACACATGATATTTTTCTGCCCAAGTGATCAATCTATTATTAAGTAATCTAGAAAATAATTTACCCAACGTACTTAATAACGTAATCCCCCTATAATTACTTGGTTCGCCGGGGTCACCACTTTTGAATATCGGTACAATATGACCTTCGCTCCAAGCCTCGGGGAAGTAACCACGTGAAAGACAGGTGTTGAATAATTTATATAAGTATGGCAACAATGCATCCGAACCATATTTAAAGAACTCATTTAACAGTAAATCTGGTCCTCCGCTGGAATTGTTGCGTAATTGTTTTATGGAATTCAATATTTCCAAGTTTGTTATTTCGATGTCAAGTTCTGCAAACATTATCTGAATTTCACCATTAATATACCTATTATTGAAATATAGTACATCCTCATCGGCCTGAAAGAAAGTACTGTCGGGATTATTAATAGCTTTAAAATATCTTGCAAAATTCTCAGCCGAGACTGTCCTTGGAGATGAGGATGACGAAATCCCCTTTAACATCTTCCAATATTCGCGTGCATTTGATAACCTTGCCTGTAACAATTTAAAAGTATCCTCTCTTCGGTTTGCGAAGCGTTTTTTTCGAATAATATGTTTATATTCCGAGCGTGATCTACACATTTTAATTCTATTTATATCCGATTTACATTTACGAAACATATTTAAATCGCTAAAAAATACATCCCTTGCGTCCTTACATTCATCATCATACCATGTTTTATTATTTTCATAGTTATTATTTTGCTTTGAGTCACAATGAGTTTTATGCTTAAAAAGAGGGGAACATACATCATCAATAATATCAACAAACGATTTTATATTCTCGTTTACTTCTTCGTCCGTATTAATTCTGTGTAGTTTGTTTATTAAATTATTTAAATTTGAATTAACACTCTCGCTATTAATGTTATTTGTAAATGACTCACTATTATCATTTCGCCATCTATAGTAATAATTTACCTTTTCGGTTGCTTCGTTAAGAAACGCGTTTTCTTTTTGAATTTCAGTATTCAGGTTCATTGAAAATTCAATTAAACAATGGTCAGATACAATATTTGGTTCTTTGACTTCAAACTGAACGAACAATTTAAATATAAACTGACTTGCTAAAACATAATCAACAACACTACGACCTAAACTGCTTATGTGTGTATACTTCCCGATACTTCCATCCAGACCCACTCGTCCATTCAAAACCCGAAGACCCGACTCTTTACAAAAATCTAAGAGTAAACCCCCATTTTGATTTGTAAACATATCTTGTGAAATACGTGGCATTGGCGTGTCTGGAAAATAGTTCTCTGGAAGTATATCAATATGTATATCAATATTATCGTTCTCAACAAAGTCATTTAATTGACCTATGCGACTATTCAAATCACCGAGTACCACAAAGCTACACTGTTCACTTGTATCATTTATAATTGCCGACATTTTAGTTAAAATTCTATCGTAAATGTTTGTCTCAATAAATGCTTCTCTACTGCTTCCTTTTGGCACAACATAACATAAACACAAATATAGGTCATCATTAATGTCAAACAAACTACCCTTACATTTAAGGCACAATATATCGTCACTGTCACTATCGTATAAATCAATATAATCCAACAAATGATTTTTAACATTACATGCAATACCCACTGAGTCCCGCTTGGCACCTATTTTTTTATCAGTTCTGTGCTATCTTTTCATAAAGATTACTTCTAGCGAGTTATTATTAGAAATGTTGAAGAATAGCACCACCTTCCGCAGTGAATTTTGTTTATTTAACATGGTTCTGATACTTGATGATCCTCATTCAATTTTATTAAGCCAATAAAAACAATGTTGAATGTTATCCACTCGCATTTTCCACTTCGCTGTGCTCTCCTTCTGTCCTAGCTTGACTTTTGAAATATTAATGATATGTTCAGAATTGTCCAACATTTTTTCCAGCAGCTGTGCTGCAATTTCTTTTATTGCCGTTTTGGACTTTTCATTTTTTTCATTTTTCAAATTCATATTTAGGCCCGTCCTATATGCCTAATAGTGGCTACGCCGATGGTTGTAATGGGTAAGTACTACTACATGGATCGCCCCTGAACTAGAGTATTCGATAAAGGCGTGACGTATGTGTTTAAATGCAATTAAAATGTAAATTACAAATCATGTTCAGTAATTTATATAAAAACATTGTTCCGACATATTATTAGTCGTCGAGTATTGTACGAATTGTTGTTCAACTGCTCACCGATACTGCATGTACATTGCATATAGTTTATTTCGATCCGGACACACAAGCTGGTGAAAGTAACAACATTTTGTGGTGGAATAACGCCTCAGTGAGGTGTAAATTTACCCCGAATGTAAGAAAATGATCATTTGATCGTTCTTATTTATATATTCCAGAAGTGTGACATAGCGCAAGATGTGATCCATACATTTTCGAACACTCGTCTGAACGTTGTTTTTTCTAAACGGTTGTCGTTTTTTCCCCAAACATTCGATGAAATTATGACGTTTTCTACCCAAACACATTTAAGTGCACAGAAAAATGTAAAAGTTAATTATATCGCGCTGTACATTATTTTGTGAAGTAAATGACCCTCTCCTACGCAATGTTTTCAACTTTGTTTTGCATCTTTACAATGCAGAATGACTTTGCAGACGTGGACATATGTTACGAGATCATTTTATGCAGATCGTTTGTAAGCTGTCCGGACTGTTCTGAACTCTATTCTGTTTCTATTTAATGGTTAACCGGTTGTACAAATTACACCGTTTACCAGCGTTTGTTTTCAACAGGAAATAGAGCTAAGTATACTGACAAGTACTAACCCATTTCCAGTTATCCAGTTATTAAACATGAATGGAAGATAACTACAAACGTTAACTTATTGTTTAGTTGAATTGTATATTATTGTAAAATGTAATAATATGGCTTATATGTGTTCACTGTTTACTGCACACCTTGTGTGCACTGTTTATTGCACACCTTGTCATGTTTCACTTTGTATTTGATTCCTCAAAGTCATTTCAGTCTAGTAAACATTTGAAATTAAGTACCAACCTACTAACCTGCCCTGCCCTGCCCCTGCCCTGACACTGTTGGACTATGAGTATTTAAGATAAAATAACGAGGATTTTGATAAAAGCAAACGGCGATAGAAAGAAGGGAGCTAACACCACAATTAACATACATTTGACTTCAGTAGATGACCAGTAAATGTCAATGTGATGGTCATTCGTTGTTCTAATCAACAGCTTTGCATTGTACTTATCAGTAGACAGAGAACCGCCGTGGTAGAGCTGTTACAGCGTTCGACTACGGAGAATTCGAACTTCAGTGGAGGCAACTGACTGAACAAATCTCAATCACCCAGCAGTGATTGGATACTTGATTCAATTCAGGGAATGTTCAGGCGGTGAAAAGAGAAGTATGGGATCCACCTTTCATATGTCGTGCCGCTGCCACTGTGGCCAACTGTCCCATCGGACACTTTTATATGTTTACCAATTATACATATGATTCAAGCTTTGTTCTTCTACTGCACATTCTTACAGAGAAACAGAGCTAAACCCACGCATTTAACGTTGATACCTTCGTCGCCGTCGCGGATGAAGAAAAAAAACACATATATGCATCTTTTTCCATTCGAAAAGCTGA
Organism: Cyrtodaria siliqua; assembly: GCA_037043455.1. Classification (NCBI taxonomy): domain Eukaryota; kingdom Metazoa; phylum Mollusca; class Bivalvia; order Adapedonta; family Hiatellidae; genus Cyrtodaria; species Cyrtodaria siliqua. The sequence continues at coordinate 180,256 of JAWPHD010004455.1, read as the reverse complement.
GACCACAACTGAACAGTTATTGTCTTTCATAAGGAATTTTCCAGAACATTTTCACTAACAGTAAGTAGGCATGTTCATGCCTATGACAGCTCAATCTACATGTGTAAGAACGTAAACAAGGGACAGATCATTTCCAATATATCCAATTTAATCGTTATATGGGTAAACTAACAAATGCCGTAACACGCGGAAGATAAAACGGGTATGTGAGCTTGAAAAAGAAGTAAAACGTTTCTTTAAAATGCTACCTGACCTAAGGCGTTACTTCGTTTTAGAGAACCTCCACCACATCAATGACGTTACAAAATAAACTTGACTAAAATACGTCTACAGCGTCATTCTGGATTGTAAAGATACCAAACAAACTTGAAAATATTGCGTAGGAAAGTGCCATTTACTTCACAAAATAATTTAAAGCGCAATTTAATCCATCTCATCGGTTAACTTTTGCATTTTTCTCTGCACTTTATTGTGTTTGGGTAGAAAATTCATAATGTCATCGAATGTTTGAAAAAAATGACAAACGTTTAGACAAAATAAAGTTCAGGCGAGTCTTCGAAAATGTATGGATCACATCTTGCGCTATATCACACTTCTGGAATATATAAATAAGAACAAGAAATAATCGTTTTCTTACCTTCGGTGTAAATTTACACCCCACTGAGGCGTTATTCCACCACAAAATGTTGTTACTTATACCACATCAACGGATAACGTATGGACATGGTGAACTTGAAAGATACACACCAAAGTTAAAGACATCACACCAGCCTAATCCATCCTTTAGAAATAGTGGGGGCATAATTATGATTGTTTTTTTCATGCATTGTGATAAGTACGAGAATTTCATGCAAAATTGGAGATTGGTATGTACTGTTATATTATGAGGCCCCGACAAACAATTTTAAATCCGATTTAATTATTTCTAAATTTTGTGTGTAACAGTATCAGCATGATTTAATTTTAATATTTTTATTATTGATTTTGGCTAAGTTTAAGACAACATATATTATATTGTTAATTTAATAATAATTATGTGTAAACTTACATTAATTGGGTCTTCTAAAATAGTCTCCAAATACAGTCTTTGAACAATAAACTGACCCATCTTAACCAAATTCGATTTCGGTATCCATAGGATGATCGACGTGAGTTGTCCAAACTAATGTTTTCATTCCAATGACACACAGCTGTTTGTTTTTAAAATGTACCGTATATCACCACAAGAACCTATCCTTTTGTCGTGAAAAATGCTTAGTGTGTTATTAAAAGATTCCACTAAATAAGAGTCCATACTGAAAATGTAATTGTGGGGAGTTTTGTAGGTAAACGTCAACACTTTTGATTGTCGATAATAAAAGCTGTTTTGCAAAAGGGTCTGTTATGATAACACGACTTGGCTCATAATTTTTATCCGTTTTACATCTGGATGCTGGTTCACACTTGTCATGGATGTTCCCATAGTGTGGCACAATATTCGATATTCTCTAACATAGATTTTAATTTTAATTAATAAAATAAATTGAATTTGCAGATTTTACCTTTTTAATCTGCCATATTTAAATGTTTCTATTCGAAACAGTAAAATGAACATTTAGCAATTGTAAGAAACATTGCACATTGTAGTCTTATATAAAATTGTGTCAGGGCCTCAATAAATATTTTCCACAGTAGAGGATTAACAAGTTTGTGATCATCCCTAGCTGTAAAATGTCATGATCTTTTGATTCTGGTGTGATGTCTTTAAGAATCATGCACCCCTACATTCCCATCGCCACACATATGCCCACACTCGATCCGCGTGTGTACATATCGTGCTCCTACATACATATATAAAGTCATGTTAACATTAAGATTAAGAAATATTAAGTGTACAAATAAAGGTTACTTTGTTTATGCGGGCTCATGTATGTGCCACACTTATACCCCGGTACTAATTGTGTTGTTGGAAAATCTTTTCGGTAAGCTAGACTATAACTTAAAAGGTAAGTAAACAGTATTGTTGTACACGTATGCATTTAATGATGTTTCTTTTCCACGACACATTGTAAATGGTGTAAACATAACCGATATAAAAATAGAACATGTAAAGTACAGTATATGTTAGATTGCCAGCGTACTTATACTTGCCATCTAACACATTATTATGTTCACGCGTCTTCGTGGAGTCAACCTACTTTAATATTAACACCAGGTTTTAACTCATTTTTAGTTCAGCTTATTGTGTTTTTTTCTAACACAGTACTTAACTCTACATGTTCTTAATACACATCTGTATATGTTAATTAAAGGGACACACCGGAATCTTGATTTTGTTTAACTTGCGGAGTCCCGTTAGTTTTCTACTAATGTGCATATTTAAAATAGGTTAAAGCAGATTAGTCTTTATATTATCAATTGTTGATTTTTTTTAAAGCTAAAATAGACTATCTATAAAGCTAAGGTAGACTACCTAGAAAGCTATAAAGCTAAGGTAGACTATCTATAAAGCTAAGGTAGAATATATATATATATAAAGCTAATGTAGACTATCTATAAAGCTAAGGTAGAATGTCTGTAAACCTAAGGTAGACAATCTATAAAGCTAAGGTAGACTATATATAAAGCTAAGGTAGACTATCTATAAAGCTAATATAGAATATCTATAAAGCTAAGGTAGACTATATATAAAGCTAAGGTAGACTATCTATAAAGCTAATGTAGAATATCTATAAAGCTAAGGTAGACTATCTATAAAGCTAATGTAGAATATCTATAAAGCTAAGTTAGACTATATATAAAGCTAAGGTAGACTATCTATAAAGCTAATATAGAATATCTATAAAGCTAAGTTAGACTATATATAAAGCTAATGTAGAATATCTATAAAGCTAATATAGAATATCTATAAAGCTAAGGTAGACTATCTATAAAGCTAAGGTAAACTATCTATAAAGCTAAGTTAGACTATATATAAAGCCAAGGTAGACTATCTATCAAGCTAATATAGAATATCTATAAAGCTAAGTTAGACTATATATATAAAGCTAATATAGAATATCTATAAAGCTAATATAGAACATCTATAAAGCTAAGGTAGACTATCTATAAAGCTAATGTAGAATATCTATAAAGCTAAGTTAGACTATATATAAAGCTAAGGTAGACTATCTATAAAGCTAATGTAGAATATCTATAAAGATGGGGAAGACTATCTATAAAGCTAATGTAGAATATCTATAAAGATAAGGTAGACTATCTATAAAGCTAAGGTAGACTATCTATAAAGCTAAGGTAAATATGTATAAAGCTAAGGTAGAATATCTATACAGCTAAGGTAGGCTGTCTATAAAGCTAATTTAGACAATCCATAAAGCTAAAGTAGACTATCTGTAAAGCTAAGGTAAAGCTAAGTTAAACTATCCATAAAGCTAATGTAGAATATCTATAAAGCTAAGGTAGAATAACTATAAAGCTAAGGTAGAATATCTATAAAGCTAAGGTAAAGCTAAGGTAGACTATCTATAAAGATAATATAGAATATCTATAAAGCTAAGGTAGACTATCTATAAAGCTAATGTAGAATATCTATAAAACTACGGTAGACTATATATAAAGCTAAGGTAAAGCTAAGGTAGACTATCTATAAATCTGAGATAGAATATAAATAAAGCTTAGGTAGAATATATATATATATATATATATATAAAGCTAAGGTAAAGCTAAGGTAGACTATCTATAAAGCTAAGATAGAGCTTTATATATATATATATATATATATATATATATATATATATATATATATATATATAAAGCTAAGGTATAATATCTATAAAGCTAAGGTAGACTATCTATAAAGCTAAGATGGAATATCTTTAAAGCTAAGGTAGACTATCTATAAGGCTAAGATAAAGCTAAGGTAGACTATCTATAGAGCTAATATAGAATATATGTAAAAGCTAAGGTAGACTATCTATAAAGCTAAGGTAGATATCTATAAAGATAAGGTAGACTATCTATAAAGCTAAGGTAAAGCTACGGTAGACCTATCTACGAAGCTAAGATAGCATATCTATAAAGCAAAGATAGAATATCTATAAAGCTAAGGTAGACTTAGATAGAATATCTATACAGCTAAGGTATAATATTTATAAAGCTAAGGTAAACTATCTATAAAGCTAAGGTAGATATCTATAAAGATAAGGTAGACTATCTATAAAGCTAAGGTAAAGCTAAGGTAGACTTATCTACAAAGCTAAGATAGAATATCTATAAAGCAGATAGAATATCTATAAAGCTAAGGTAGACTTAGATAGAATATCTATACAGCTAAGGTATAAGATTTATAAAGCTAAGGTAGAATATCTATAAAGCTTAGGTAGAATATCTATAAAGCTAAGATAGAATATCTATACAGCTAAGGTAGAATATTTATAAAGCTAAGGTAAAATATCTATAAAGCTAAGGTAGAATATCTATAAAGCTTAGGTAGAATATCTATAAAGCTAAGATAGAATATCTATAAAGCTAAGGTAGACTATCTATAAAGCTAAGGTAGACTATCTATAAAGCTAAGATAGACTATCTATAATGCTAAGGTAGAATATCTATAAAGCTAAGGTAGACCATCTATAAAGCTAAGGTAGAATATCTATACAGCTAAGGTAAAATATTGATAAAGCTAAGGTAGAATATCTATAAAGCTAAGATAGAATATCTATAAAGCTTAGATAGAATATCTATAAAGCTAAGGTAGAAGTAAACTATAAAACTCCAGATTTTATTTAATTATATGCAAGCTGATTTAAAGTAAAACTGATACAGGATTAATTGTCCGAGACGATAATTTTGACGCTTGAATACTACTTTAAGATTGTGTGTGCTCCTTTAATCTGCAGGTTGGGAATCAGGATAGTTTAATAAGTCAGTTAAGATGAGAACAGCGCCAGTACAAATGCTTTAAAACACCCACAATTATTTACTACAGTCCGTTCCTTTTTTTTATTTACAAATCAATAAATATCATATAAATATTGTATTTCAAAATATGCTTTCGTAAATTCTTGTAGTTTATTACTGTGTATTTTTTCAGATGATATTCATATTAACACAAGCAAAACAGGTAACATAACAGCTTTGCACTAGACATTTTAAATCAATATATATTTTATTGTATGACCGCAGTATATTTAATATATTTTTCTATATAAAAAAATCAGGAGGAAGAACTTCATTAAAAGCGAGTAATGCTAGATGAGAGCACCGCTGGCCAGCCGACGTGTTGTTAGTTATAGGCCTAGTCATCTCCCAAGATACATCACTTGTTACAGGTATAGGCAGTATATCTTTCTGTTTCAATTCTTCTGTTTATTTTATTTCGAACAATTAAACCCTCGTTATCTCATCTTTGTATCTGCATTGATATAGATAATGTGTTTACCTAACATGGTTATGCAAGTGAATAGTTCATACCGCTCTCCGAAATATCAGGGTCACTATACATTAATGTTTATATATCGACCCTGGAAATATGTACAGTGTATTTTAATATTTAATTCAGTATCCCTGTCTGTTTTCTCTATCCTTAAATTATTCCAGAAATGTTGATTTCCCATACTTTACCCAAAACAAATGCTCTGTTTTAAAGCAAAATGTACAAGTAACTGAGGATGCCAGGGGCGTACCTGAGCATACGCACTGACGCACGTGCGTACAGGCTATTAAAGAAGCAAACAAATAAAAAAGGTGAAAAAGGCGAAGAAAATGCAATAAAAACTGAAGGTATAGTGGGGTTAGGCACATTTGTGAATCCAAAACTCGATGGTGCATATACCTAAATTAGCCCCAGGAACGCCCCTGGATGCCAGTTGACATTTATGTAAATTTTTGCTATATTCCTATAATTGAAACATCTGTAGAATATTATCTTTGCTACATCTGAATATATGTGTTTATCACATAACATGCGATGTGGGAGTGTAATAACACCATTCAATATTTTCAATATTCCACTAGTGGTATAAGATAATGTTAATGACGTCATGGACGTCACACATTAATGGACGTTTTCTGATGTAATGTGACGTTATAAGTTATAAATAAATAGAATCTAACATTCGTTCTCATTCATTATTGAATTTATTAAACAATTACATGTTAGCAAAAATGATATTATGCGAGGCTCTTATATAATGCTTATATCATTTTGCCAACTCGTTTAATAAATTCAATAATGAATGAGCACTCATGTAAGATCCTCTATTTATGCCACGTCACAAAAGAGGAGAGGTCATATGGTGGTACCCTTGTTCGTTCGTCCGTACCTCCGTATCAACATTCAAGCTTTAAAATAAAATTGTCCATTTCTCACACACCGGAAACGACATAGTTTTCAATCTTCGCCTATTTTTTTTCTCTACATGACAGTTTTGTTTTCGTACTAATAGGTCAATATGAATGACATTCGCCTGCTTTTCATACTCAGTTAATTTACATGAATTCACGTTTTTGCAGTAAAGTATTGGTGAGTACATTTCTCAGACACTGAAGGCGATAAAGCTTTCAAACTTCACACATCTAAATGACAGAGCAGGTTCATACCCAGAGATGGTCAATATGAATGACCTTTGCATATAATTTTCAGACTACGGTAATTTACATTGAATTGTTTACATTCAGGTTGTTCATTAAGTTTTCAGGTACCATAATACATCTTTCACAAATTAATACACATTGCAATCAACGCAGTAGTAGTTCAAGGTCATTCACATTGACCTAGATATGTTGTGCATGACCTTGAACTACTGCGTTGATTTAGTTCATTGTTCACACAATAACTGCCATACAGCTTTCAACACTTTCAAACTTTAGAACACATCATACACTCTCACATCCATAAGTAGGTCAGTGTGAATGACCTTGACCTATTGTTCATTCTCGGTAAATTTAGCTGATTTCTGACTTAGAACCAGAGAACTTTTAAACTTCATACACTCAAGCGCCTACATGACAGCAAAATGTTCCTACTTCAAACAATGTCAATAAGACTGACATTGACATACAAACACTTGATTGATTTGTCTGGCAATCTATAAGAGCAGAGTTGCCGTTCTTTTAACCTACATACAACCTCTGTCAGTGTCCTCGGCAAACTATAAGAGTTTTGTAAACCGATGGAAATGAAATCGAGGGTTCAGTGCAAGACTGTGTATCTCCTTCTTTATTCGTATGTAGTTACAATAGTTTTGCACTGACCCCTCGAAATATCACTTGGTGACACTCGTGTTATTCTGACTGGACATATTGTGGACCCTATGATGGCATCTACCTAAATTCTAAAAGAACTCTTAACGTGTGATGTTTGTTTTCAGTCTTGTCTTGTACCCTGAATGGTTTGTTCTCTTGTTGCTTTGGCTTATGCCATGTCATTATTAAAGTACTTGCTTTGTGTCTTGACCTCTGACCTACTTGGCAGTTTCTTTTATATTCATATACATTATTATCTTTGAGTTATAGGTATTTTGTTTTTATATTATATATACATGATCATTTATGTGTTTTACTTACATTGCCTATTAATGCTGCCTTGTTTGTTAGAGAATATAACCTGGCGGGGGTATCTTTATTTACGCTGTCTCGTTTATTGGGATGACTCTAGGGTAAGAGTGAGGTTTTGCGCACTCTAGAACCTGGTTTAAACCCCCCAGCGGCCCCCTTTTTTGGCCACTGACCGTTCCAAGGCGGTAGCCCTATTGTCAACCATTTTGTGTTTGTGATGTCTTATTTTGCCTTTATTCATCTTTAAAGTTGTTCTTTGTTTCTGTTTGTTGTTTTTGGTTGACTGTCGTCCTTGAATGCTACTTTTCCTGTTCGATTGTTATATCTACTTATATTGCCTATTAATGCTGCCTGGTTTGTTAAAGGATATATAGCCCGAGTGGTTTCTTTCAGGTACGGTAGTTACCGAACATCTTCGACTTTATTTTTTTATTCAGAGCACCTATTTATTTTGTTCAAAATCAGTCAATTGATACATAATATGTGTCTCAAGTAAGTTTGTGTCATTGCATTTCTGTGACGTTTCTTTTTCATTTCGAGCGTTGTCGTCAGGACGAACTATCACATGCTTCTATACTTTTATTAACAAAGTTAAGAGCGTGCACTGAACGACATGAACAAAGGTAAAAGGAAAATAGGAGAGAGAAAAAAACACACTCGAGCAAAGAAATTTGTCATTGTGGAACGCCATTTAAATGATTCAGACCTACTTTTGTTTTAAAGCGGCTAATTATAATATTGATTTGTTTTTCCAGTTACATTAAATATCAATATACAGTGATGCCGCCGTATATCGATGTTGATAAGCAAGATGCACTTGTCGATGAAGTCATCGCAATATGTGTAAGAGGTCTAGATGAAAGACAATCTATCACAGTTCGAGCAGAGATCACAGAGAAAGAAAAGCGCTTTGCTGCTTGTGGATGTTTTGTTGCTAATGAAAACGGCATAGTTGATCTGACAACCAGTTCGTCTGTTTCGGGAACTTACACTGGTAACATTGTCTTGCATGTAAATAATATATAGTGTTAGAATTGTTTATCAGCGTGATGTCCCTATACTTGAACTAATAAGTATAAAAAGTAATTGCTGTATTTGTAGGTTCAGTACCAAGTAGTAGATAATATACTGATAAAAATAAGTTTTATATGCAAGTTAAAATAACATATAAATCCCGTTGACCAGATTCCAGGATATGTGTAGAAGCGGTCATGGGCAATATAACTTGCATAATTATCAGTTATATTAAGGAAATAAGTCTCAAAAGAAATATGCAATAACAATAGCAACATGTGGTAATCTACATGTTTTACAGAAATTATAATTTCGCACTTATTTCAATGTGAAGGGAGATAATTTCACAAATGGTAAACTTTGGTTCCCTATATCTTTATATTGGCAAGGAAATTGTCGATTGTTTTAGCGGTTTTTATAACTTGAGACCCATAACATTTATTTTGTAATGTATAATCTTGCTCTTTACCTTATTTGTATTTTTAAATGTCAAATATATGTTTTAACTAAATGGTAGATAACTCTGATACTTACATTGGAAAAGAAAAAGTAAGTGAAAAATAAGATCAACCTAAGTCATACCGATGATTTAAAATACTTCACAATATAAAACAACATTACATTTAGTTAAGCTAGATGTGCATAAAGGCTTAACTTTATTTGCTCAGTATATATCTCTAATAGTGATGGGACATTTAGAGTTAGGCCTGCCATAACAGAAACATCTGTGTCTACGGACATATTTCAGTTGTTAATTTAAAAATATATTAATAGTGTTGGGAATCGACTGAAAATTTATGATCGATCATCCGAATATTTAACCGACCGATGATCGATCATTGTCTATAAAAGACAAGTGTAAGCCTTTTTCAGACTATAATGAAGAAAATAATCACATTTCAAGTATGTTCTGGTAATAAAGGAACTGAATGAAACTGACCAACATATATTTAAAAAAATAAGTTGCGATACCCACTATAAATATGTGATTACTTGTTGCAAAATTATAACTCGTTTTATTTTCTTGTTTATTTTAGTACAAAAGAATTAAATAAGCTATAATTTTCAACAACCGAGTAAAGTCGATCATGAAAAATTGTAATCAATTAATCAGATCAAAGGCATAACTGATCGATGGTCGATCAAATAGATTAATCAGAACATCACTATATATTATACAACATGAAGTCCATTTTATTGTTGAAGGTTTTATCTCGGTTTTAGGTGTCTCTGCAATGGGTCTGTTCTGGAGCATGAAGTCTTCTCCGGGTCAACCATCTGGTCTTCGTCTTATGAAAAGCAACACCTCGTTTCCTCTTGTTGCTGAACTAACAGTGTTTAAAGGACATATAGACTTTTATCAAACTTATGAATCTGGTTGTGAAGTTGTGTGCTCCTTTCCTTTACGAAGATGGTATATGGATAAACATGTCCAGAAGCAGCCTATTAGAAGTGGTCGTTTGAGAGGGATACTGTTCCTGCCACCAGGTTATGCGAGTTTTTTAATATTTGTTTCGATAATTAAAAGTTTCGATAATTAAAACAAATATTATCAGTAGAGGGTTTGTTCCGGACTTAACCCGCTACATATATATAATGAACTATACTTTCTTTGAATTTAGACAATTCCATTTATGTGAGAAAGGGGTGTTTTGGGGGAAGATGACTGATCAGCAGCCAGACATTTTAAACCCTGATCTTGGTTTACAATGGACGCAAAGGCTATATTATAATCATGCTTAGGGTTAAGCGTTAAACAAAAAATCTGTAATGCAAGGAACATGTTTAAGCTATTTGCTATATACTAGTGTGCCTTATATCTTATATGACGACGATGATGATGTTAATACATGTAATGATAATAATAATAATAATAATAAATTAATAATAGTACTAGTCTTTATTTAAAAAGGAAGTCACATTAATTTTGTTAAAACTAGAATGGTGTTCCACGGAACACGTATGTCGCCTGCCATGTGCTTATTCAAAGGTATGAGCTAAGTCAGGCTGCAGGTTAAAGGGACACACGGCAATCATGACGTGTTTGAAATGGGTGTCTCGACGTATATATCCACTATCATTTTTACTTTTAAACTGGTTACATTTAAATAAATCAAATTCTAAGTATTCACTATTTCATCATCTTATTATACTATAAGTTTTAATATATTATTGGTGCAATAATATGAAAAATTAATAATATGCAAAATCAAATTGTTTAAAACTATTCTTATAAGTAATATTAATGATTGAACAAATGCAAGTTATGCAGAAAAAAATAGCGGGACACCGTGAGTTTTAAAAAAAATAAAGATTGCCGTGTGTTGATGAAAAGGGTCATAACTCTGCAGTTGGACAGATTGATCCCTAAGTGTATGATAATATATCAGCCGAAACACGCGAAAACGACCCTTCAGACAAAATTTTGACATTTTATATTTTTTAATGTTTATGAAACACGTTGATTTTTTCTTTAAACATCTCTTTATTTTATGTTGATATCTTTATTAAAAAGGATTTTATCTCAATTTGCAAATTAAAGATTGTATTTACCATTAATTTCGACGTTGACGTCGGCGTCTTGAACGACGTCGTTGATTAAATAACAACAAAAAACATAAGCAATTACCATTTTCTATAGCATCAACTATTTATATTAAGAAAACATATTCCCTATGATATAATAATTAGGTAAAACACAGAAGTGATGAGAAATGATTAGTAATTAATTGATTACCGGCCGACGTCATAAATTGTTACTTTATGACGTGGTCGTTTAATCGTCCGAAGGGACGTTTTCGTGTGTTGCGGCTCATATATAATATATCATTGATTCTTTGGCATGGCTTAGTCAGTTTTGTTTGCCACCTGTAAAGGTCGGGGGAGGTGCAATTCCGATAGGAGGAGCTTATATGCCACCCATTGAAGTCGTGGGGAGGAGCAACTGTGATGTGAGGAGCTTATAATTATGTCAACCCATAAAGGTCGGGGGAGGAGCAACTCTGATGGGAGAGGTTTACCTGGATATTTTCTTCATTTGTATTTGTTTAACCTTTTGACTTTTAAATTACCTTTACCTTTAATGATACTTGTTAATAGCAATTAAGTCATTCATTATATTTCTTTTAAAAAACACTATTGAATGGAAGGCCCATAACTAATGTAGGTAGCATTTAATATGGCCCGACTCAGTTGCATTATTCTTGTACATATATGGCAATAACATATGATTAAATCAAAAACTTTCCCCAAACTCTTAACGCGTGTCAAAAGAACTGACTGTTATCTGTGCTAAAGGACATTTTTGCCCTATACACAGGATATAGGGCCATTATAACTAGTTAACTAATTTTCCAGTACTTAAACATATACCAATACATACATGTATAACGCTATTGCAAAGCTCAATCCCCTTTTTTTTTACAAGGATGGCTCGAGAATATGCAAAGCAAAACATGGCAGTCTTGAAGTCATCTTGATGTTTATCCGGTATCATTTTGACTTAAATCTGCCTGTTGGGAGTTTCAATTTATTTAACCTTTAGCTGTAAATATACTATCAGTGCAATATAATCAGTTAGTAATTTCGCATAGAACTATTCAAAAAGTTATAAATAATTATTTGCAAATTGCACATTATATAGAAAAACTAACAGGACGCCTCAAGTTTTAAAGAAGCCGCGTGTCCATTTCAGAGAGTAATTGACCCTGTATATTTTCTTCACACAGGTAAAGGTCCGTTCCCTGGTGTGATCGACATGTTTGGAACAGTGGGATCACTAGTTGAGTTCAGAGCCGCCTTGCTGGCATCTAGAGGGTTTGCTACTTTGGCATTGCCGTATTTTCTGTATGATGATCTGCCTAAAGATATGGAGCAAGTAGAATTGGAGTACTTCTTGGTATGAGCAATTTAGCACTTTATATTAATATGAAATACCTAAATTTATACAAACATGTAAATGATTAGGAATTTAACTTGCATGTAAATGGACGATCTTAAGGGTGTTCGGATGGCAGTAGTGGTAGCTTCTCACCAATGCAACCAGGCTCGATTCTTCGTCTCGGCGTTGATAGGGTACGGTTGTCGTCTGCTCGGAAAATTGGGTTTTCCCCGGGTTCTCCTGTTCGCTCCCACATCAACGCTTTCATCCGCGCTATAGAAAATGATTTGTGTAAGCTGTCTACCGTAGCCACTTTCTTAATCGATGTAATTAAATAATGTTTATAGAGGATCTTACAAGATTGCATGTTTATTATTAAATTTATTAAAACATTTGGATAAAATGATACCATATCATATCACACAGCTTCATATCAATTTTACGCAACGAGTTTAATAAATTCAGTATTAATAAAAGCATATAATGCACATTTATTAATGTAGCTAAACGAGAATTTGGGAATACAGTACATAGTCGGGAGTTTATTTTGCTCTCCTTCTACCACAGCCTTGAAAATGGTGCATTGAGTTACATGCATGGAAACAACATCATCCTCCTTAGATTGAACTTTGGAGTTTACAAATTAATACTCCCGAGTTCCCGAAATAAAACCTTGACGTAAAGTAAAACAGTAATGACACTATTAGCTGCTTTATTAGCATAAACACAACAATTTTGTTATGAAATTCTTAGATTCCCGTTTCAAATTATGAGATGATAGGTCTTGGATTAATTAAAGAGGCGTTGCTGTTTACAAAATATTATGGGTATTCATGATTTAAAGAATAAGTTTGTTTCCAAGTAGAAAGAACGTTCGGGACAAAACCCTTTTACACTAAAATTATCAATGGCGTGTACCGAGCATGACACACATCAAGGCAATCTATTCTTTGGACCATTTAGAAAACATGCAATCCAAATACGTTTATGTATAATATCAAAATTACCAGTGATGACCTGACCAGCCGAAGCTTATCAACATTGGAATTCCCAAATTTTGTGTATATCTCGTAGTTGAGGTAAGGATGGTAACCTTTGTATAACTAAACCAATGTTACTACTGACCATTCTGAGGTGGTACCCCAATTGTCACCCCGTTTATTTTTGTGATTAAACATGCTTTGCTTCTAAGTATCCTTATAATTGTTGCTTATGTTCTATAATTAATGCTGTTCCGATTAATCAATTTAATCGAGCATCGGTCAGTTAAGCATTTTTTCCGATTAATCAATTACAATTTTTCATGATCGAGTTTACTCGGTTTTGCAAAATTATAACTTATTTCCTTCGCTTGTACTAATGTCAGGGAGTACGTTATAGGGAGGAGAAACGGGCTCGTTTTGCCGATTTATGTTGTCGCGCATGTGTTTCACTACTCCGTGAAAATGACTACTTCCGGTTGTTTCGCGAGTGTGTGAAAAACAGCAAATTCTTATAAATTATTACACTTACAAGCTCAATAAAGTAAACATAAGTATTATTTATTCACATTGTGTCCTCTGATACGGAGCGTGTATTTGTTTGCATGTTTAAAAGCACATTTTACCAGACGGTTCCGTGTAACAAAGATGGCGCCACTCTGCGCCAAATAAAAAATGGTGACAGTGTATAGCTATTGCAAACGAGATACGAGACTACGGGTTATTAAGGCATTAATAATAACAAAAAGTGAATAGTAAACATATTTATCTTCGTCAAGAAGGTAATTTCATGGTGGTGATCATAAGACAAAGCCTAAAAAGAGGTGATGAAAATGTGCCTTTTGAGATATCAGCTAAATTTTTAGTTTTATAGAATTAAAAATGGTGTGGAGCTATTGCAAACGAGATACGAAGTATGGGTTATATTAGGCATTAATAATAACAAAAAGTGAATAGTAGACATATTTATCTTTGTCAAGAATGTAATTTCGGGATGTTGATTATAACAGAGAGCCGTAAAAAGGGGCTGAAAAACTGCCTAATTTGAGATGTTGGCTGAAATTTTAACTTTTCAAATGTAACGCGCTTACGATCGATTTACCTGTATCGATAAAATAGTAAATGGCGGCGTTCTAGCGCGACAACATAAATCGATAAACTAGGGTGTTTATGAACCCGTTTCTTCTCCCTATAACGTACTCCCTGCTAATGCGTACAAGAAAATGAAATCAGTTTTAATTTTGCAACAAATAATCATATCTCTAAAGGGGACACTATCATAATTTATAAATAAAATAAATGTCTGGTCAGTTTAATTCAATTGCTTAATGACCAGAACACTTGAAATGTCTTCATTATAGCGCCTGAAAAAGGCTTACACTGGTGTCTTATATGTTTAATCGATTAATGATCGATCATTGGTTGGTTGAAAATTCTGATGATCGATCATGAATTTTCAACCAATTCCCAACACTATGTTCTATGAATGGTAGATTTCCTGTTCGAATTTCTTATTAACTTTAGTTTTAAATTCAAACAACACATTTAAACAGTAGATGGGTGACGGCGTTATTTTGTTACACTAATTGGCAGTTGTATATAATGTGTAATCATTTTTTTAAGACATAATTTGTCCTACTTAGAAAAGTTCTTTAAGAAACTTTAGATTGTTTCTTGTTTGGATGGTGGTGCTTGGAGAAGCTTTTCTTACAAGCTTATATATCACCGAAATATGTATTTTTGCTGAAATATAATGAGCATGCTTTAATAATCGAAATGACACTAAACAATTCAATTTCTGACATGTCTTATCAATATCAGGAAGCCGTAGACTGGCTGTCGGATCACCCACGTGTAATATCAGACAATATTGGAGTCATTGGCGTCTCTAAAGGCGGAGAGAT
Organism: Cyrtodaria siliqua; assembly: GCA_037043455.1. Taxonomy (NCBI): domain Eukaryota; kingdom Metazoa; phylum Mollusca; class Bivalvia; order Adapedonta; family Hiatellidae; genus Cyrtodaria; species Cyrtodaria siliqua. The sequence goes on along the minus strand of JAWPHD010004455.1, from coordinate 164,942 downwards.
AGCATTGCACATGGGGTACTATTGTCCCAAGGTACATTTGTAATACAATACCTTTATACGGTTCTATACATATTATATACTTAGAAATTGCATAATAGAATGATTATAGATATACATATATATTATAACTGGGATAGTTCTATACATATTGCTTAATGTTTGTATACATAAAATGTTTTTTTGCTAGGTTTTCTTTTAATAGATTTTATTGCCAGGGTACTGGTATTTATTGAACTTGAAAATGTTGAAGGTTTCACTGTGTATTGTCTTTTCTTCTTGGAAGTAAGAAACCAACTTTTTCTTTTTCTGTCTTTAAAGATCGCTATCTGCAAAACAAAGAAATTGTAATATAACTGTGAATGAAAACAGAATAAATACTTGTTAACGATTGCGTAAATATATAGGCGATATCTATAAATCTATCTGGATAATTGTGCGTGGTTATCATGACTTTTCATGTACCTACTACTGATTTTGTTTAACATGTGTTAAACTTTTGTTTAAAGACATTATAAACTATCGTTGCATGGCAGATCTATAACTTCGCGGTGCAGACTTTCACACCTGCATGTATTTGTAAATATTATAGTTCTTGCGCAACTTTCAAAGCTAGCAGATCCCGCTGGAGGGATAGGCAGAGGGGTAGAATCCCCCCAAATTCATGTTCATTTTATCATTTTTTGTTCATGTTCAATAAAGGTCTTCATCATGACCCCTGCATTGTTCCAGGTTCCTACTCGCTCACATCACTAGAGCAGTGGCAGAAAAACAATAAACGTGGCTGCAGCGGAGATGGAGTGTCTACAATAGAATTTGCAGCAACTCTGCAGTTCAGGGTGAGATGGTTCTAGGCCCATTCTCCATATTTTATCGTTGTACATGGAGGATGAGCCTGGCATGTTCATTCCTGTTAGGCGCCATATAACCTTTCATGTGTTGGTGGGCCGTAAAACCCAATTCAATTCAATTTAAAGCTAGCAACTGGTTAAGCATGTACGAGTAAGTTAATGGATATGCCGCCAGCACCTACTCGATCCCTCAAGCACCGTGCCTATCCCTTCATCTCTTTTTTAAAAAATGAGCATATCTCGGTTTTAGTAGGAGTTTGCAATTCATTTTTCGTGCAGAGGTGAAGTGAGAGTTGAATCCGTGTAAAGTCCACCATCAAATGCATCACACACGACGTTCACGTATCAAACACACTAAAAATTGATGGACAGAATGGAAAAATGCATGCTTCTTTGATATGGGAAATCTTCTAGGCGAGTCAATTTCAAGTATTTGGTGTATCGAACATGAGGTACAATCATATCTTCATGGAATAGCATTCCCCGATTTTTGAAAACCTGTCTGTTTTTCTCAAAAAAATAAAATACATAAATTGTACTCACGTTTCTGACATAAACACATGATGATCGCTCAAGAATGGAAGTTTCGAACCGTCTTTTTATTAACAGCACATGTTGGTGCTGGAGGGAGTGTTTAATGGCCGTGTCTATTGTCATCGGAAAAAGTGTACCTTTCATTTCATACCTAGGTCATTCATTTTTAAAACAGTCAATCTTAGATACATGATATTGTGTCTGTAACCATCCTTTGTTTTAAGAGGTTCTGCGACACGAACATTTTATCATTTCAGGTAAAGGCGGTTGTGTCAATAAATGGGGCACCATTCTTCACCGGTGTACCGATGTTGTACCAAGGAGAATACATTGGCCAGTCTATGTAATTACTAAATTTATGTTTCATTATTACAAAACAAAATATGAATTTATTAATATGTTCTCGTTATGATCAAATAGTTCAAAATTGGCAGATCATACTTAATTACCTTTCCTCCATGCTAAATCACCAGTCCTCCATACTTTACCCAAACCTGGAAAGGATCATACGGACCCAATAAATTATCGCCCAATCGCTTTAACAAGTTATATATGTAAAACCATGGAACGAATGATTAATGAGAGACTCGTTTGGTACCTGGCGTCCGACAAACTGATAACAAACAAAGTATCAAAGTGGATTTTGGTGCCAACGAGGCACAACAGACAATCTCATTCGATTTAAATCGTTTATTAGGGAAGCTTTCATAAAAAAAGAACATCTAGTCACTGTATTTTTTGACTTGGAGAAAGCTTATGATACTGCATGGAAGTACGGTATTATGAATGATCTTCATGACGGCCGATTACCCACTTTTATAGAGAAATTCTTAGATGATAGACAGTTTCGTGTCCGAATGGGTTCAACCCTCTCTGATATTCATGAACAGGAGATGGGTGTGCCACAGGGCAGCATACTCTCTGTCACTCATTTTAATATAAAAATTAACAGTATAGTTAAATGCATCAATCCTGGTGTGGATTGCTCTCTATATGTTGACGACTTTGTTATATGTTAGTGCAAAAAATACGAACACTATTGAGAGACAACTTCAACAATGTCTGAATAAACTTCAGACCTGGTCGGATGAAAATGGTTTTAAATTTTCTAAATCTAAAACTAATTGTATGTACTTTTGTCAACTACGTAAACATCATGAAGACCCTCATCTAACTCTGGATTGGTCACCAATACCAGTAGTGGATGAAACAAAATTCCTTGGTCTTATTTTCAATTGTAAATTGACGTTTATACCACACCTTAAATACTTGAAGGCCAAGTGCTTTAAAGCTCTTAATTTACTTAAAGTTGTTGCAAACACTAATTGGGGAGCAGATCGTAAAGTACTTTTACAACTTTATAGATCTCTTATCAGATCCAAGCTGGACTACGACTCGGTAGTATATGGATCGACTCGCAAGTCGTACTTGCAGATGCTCGATCCTATACATAATCAAGGATTACGACTCGCCTTCGGTGCCTTTCGTACATCTCCAGCCGAAAGTCTATATGTTGAAGCTAATGAACCATCACTGTCTCATAGACGGGACAAATTAGCTCTTCAATACACCATTAAATTAAAGTCTAACCCTTCAAACCCAACGTTCGATAATGTTTTTAATCCAAGTTATGAACCTCTTTTTGATCGAAAACCGAAGGCCATTCGATCATTTGGACTTCGTATTAAACCAAAATTAAGAGACACTGAAATCGACCTAAATTTAATTGCCAAGTACAAAATACCACAAATTCCACCGTGGACTTTGGAAACACCAACAGTTATTTTTGATCTTTGTAATAGTAACAAATCCAGTACAGACCCTACTGTCTTTCAAAGCAAATTTATTGAAATTAAATCGAAATACAGTAACTTTCAACATGTATACACAGATGGTTCTAAAGATAGAGATAAGGTAGCTGCAGCAGCTGTTATTCACAAACACAGCATAAAGAGCCGCCTACCTGACAAGGCCTCTATCTTTTCAGCTGAACTTAAGGCAATTGAACTTGCCTTAAATTATATTCAGGAATCTGATGATGATCATTTTGAAATATTTTCTGATTCCCTTTCATCTCTTCAAGCACTGGGTAATATGAAACACGATAACCCAGTTGTGCTTCAGCTTTTAGAAAAGTACAATTCTGTAATAGTTGATAATGTTATTATTTTCTGCTGGCTTCCAAGCCATGTAGGAATACGTGGTAATGATAGAGCTGATAGTGCTGCTAAAGCAGCATTAGGTTTACATATATCTAATACTAAATTACCTTATACTGATTTTAAAAGTTGTATTAACACATGTTTTCGTAACTCTTGGCAAGCCGCTTGGGATTTGTCAGTTAACAATAAACTCCATTCAATTAAACCGTTACTTGGAGAATGGCGTTCTTCTAGTAGACCCATTCGTCGAGAAGAAGTTGTCCTAGCCCGGTGCAGGATAGGGCATACTCGTTATACTCATTCATATTTATTACAAGGTGAGCAATTACCAGAATGTATACCCTGCTTTGCAACGTTAACGATCAAACACATCTTGGTGGAATGTGTAGACTTTGATCCTATGCGTCAAAGGTACTACAATGTTAATACTATGACCGAGTTATTTAATACTATAGATTTTAGTCTAGTTTTAGATTTCCTGAAAGAAGTCAGACTATATAAATAATTATAATATGTTCTTATATATTTACTTCTTTATATACCAGTTTTCGGGCATTTCTTGATTTACATATATAGTTTATATTGCTACCATATCATCCCTTACTTGTAAATAGTTTTATATTGACATCAATTTTTAATTAATCCTTCATTTCTTCATCATTCATCAGTTTTTGCGCACAATACGACCTATTTATGTGTCGACGTGCCGTAAAACACCATTCATTCATTCATCCATACTTTACCACCTGTCACCCGTGATTAACTACATGTCCTCCATGCTTCACCACCTGTCATCCATGCTTAACCACCTGTCCTCCATACGTAACCACCTGTCCTGCATACTTAATCACCTGTCCTCCATGCTTAACCACCTGTCCTGCATACCACCTGTCATCCATACTTAACCACCTGTCCTCCATGCTTAATCACATGTCCTCTATACTTAACCACCTGACCTCCATGCTTAACCACATGTCCTCCATGCTTAACCACATGTCCTCCTTGCTTAACTACGTGTCCTCCGTGCTTAACCACCTGTCCTCCATACTTAACCACCTGTCCTCCATGCTTAACCACCTGTCCTCCATACTTAACCACCTGTCCTCCATGCTTAACCACCTGACCTCCATGCTTAACCACCTGTCCTCCATGCTTCCACCTGTCCTCCATACTTAACCATCTGTCCTCCATGCTTAACCACCTGACCTCCATGCTTAACCACCTGACCTCCATGCTTAACCACCTGACCTCCATACTTAACCACCTGTCCTCCATACTTAATCACATGTCCTCTGTGCTTAACCACCTGTCCACCATACTTAACAACATGTTCTCCATACTTAACTACATGTCCGCCGTGCTTAACCATCTGTCCACCATACTTAACCACCTCACGTCCATACTAAATCACATGTCACCCGTGATTAATAACCAGTCATCCATACTTGACCACATGTCCTCCATGCTTAACCACCTGTCATCCATGATTAATAACCTGCCATCCATACTTAACAACGTCCTCCATGCTTCACCACCTGTCAGCGGTACTTAACCACCTGACCTCCATACTTAACCACATGTCATCCGTGCTTAACCACCTGTCTGCCATACTTAACCACCTGACCTCCATACTTAACCACCTGTCTGCCATACTTAACCACATGACCTCCATACTTAACCACATGTCATCCGTGCTTAACCACCTGTCTGCCATACTTAACCACCTGACCTCCATACTTAACCACCTGTCTGCCATACTTAACCACATGTCATCCATACTTAACCACCTGACCTCCATACTTAACCACCTGTCTGCCATACTTAACCACATGTCATCCATACTTAACCACCTGACCTCCATACTTGACCACCTGTCCGCCATACTTAACCACCTGTCCGCCATACTTAACCACCTGACCTCCATACTTAACCACCTGTCATCCATACTTAACCACCTGTCATCCATACTTAAATACCTTTTATACATGCTTAAAGACCTGTCATCCGTGTTTAACCACCCGTCATCCATGCTTAACCACCTGTCCACCACGCTTAACCACATGTCCTAAACAAATAACCACATATCCTTCTCACTTAGCCACATGTCTTACACGTTTAACCACATGTCCTAAACACTAAACCACATGTCCTTCACAGTTAACCACGTGCCATTGGCACTAAATCACCTGTCCACCGAACTTAACCACATGCCCTTCACACTTAAACACGTGTCTTCCATCTGTCCTCCCAACTTAACCACATGTCATTCATGTTTAACCACATGTCCTTAGCACTTAACCACATGTACACTGTACTTAATCACCTGTCCACTGCACTTAACCACCTGTCCTCTGCGCTTCACCACCTGTCCTCCACGCTTCACCGCCTGTCATACGATCTGAATGATCGGTCCTCTTTGCTTAAAGGGAATGTAGCGACACAGCCAAACAAGTTCTGTTACTGAGAGTTTTGTTAAACTTGGAAAAACGTGAAAGAATTGTCAAAACAGGATGATAAACAAAAAAGATATGACCATTTCAAGGTTGTTATAAAACAGATATGGGAGCCGCCATTTTGAGAACTAACCAAATTACCATACATGAAATATTGACAAATATCATTTAAAGCAAAGAAAATCGCTGCAAATGAATGCAAAATCCTTTACTGGTCATATGAAGTATTATTGCCATTAAGTATACATATTGTTCATACAGTTGCTGTCTTTGTTTCCCTATATAGCAGTCTTTTTTCATATTTATAAATATTCCATATATGGTCCTTTAGAACTTTGATGTTATAGCTCTCAAAATGGCGGCTTCCATACCCGTTTCACAAGAACCTGAAAATGATCATAATTTACTTTGTTTATTATCTGATTTTGATAATTCTTTCAACCATATTCAAGTTTTTCAGAATTCTCAATAATACAAATGTTTGGCTGTGTCGCTACATTTCCTTAAACAACCCGTCCTTCAAGCTTAAAGGTGTTCATACACATACATTTTAAGTCAATCACTGCAACTTAATTAAATATAAATATACAGGCGTAAAATGTATAAATTGAATATGCTTATTTTTCATTTGCAGTGATTTTTTTTGCTTTAAAAGACAGTTTGTAATTAGACAGCCATAATTATAGGGTAAAAGGCGCGATGACATCATCGTTCCAAAATGGCCACCTCTATTTATGTTTTTTTTGCAAATTTTCAATAGGTCATATCTTCTTTATTTTTCATGGCATTTTGATAATTCTTTCTGCTTTTTTCAAGTTTATCAGAGCCCTTTAAAATAAACCTTGTTTGAAAATAGTGCATCAACCTCTTTAACCATCCATCCTCCGCTAATAACCACCTGTCCTCCATGTTTAATCACTTGTTACTTAACCACATAATGAAATTAAATTTTAAATAAAATAATAATCATAAGTTTTCTTTTCTTCGTTTTTTTCTCTCCATAGAGCAGATGAAGAAAACTTAGTTGAGACAGATGAAGGTATTGAATATTTCAAAGCCATATGTTGTGAAAAGGAGAATTTTCTTCCGGTACGTATAGCGAGCTTTGAATACCTATTTATGTTTACCCAGGTATATGTCTCGTTGCATCGTTAAGACGATAGGAACTTCATTTTTCATCCGATCTTTACCAAACTCTACCAGATTGTTAATATCAATGAAAGCTTGGACAAGTTCAAAAAACCCAGATCGGACCAGTAACAGCAGAGTTATGCCCTTGATTTATTTAAAAGTGCTATAGTTTTCCTTGTTAAGACGATAGGGCCTTCATTTTTCATCTAACGTCTCTGACTTGAAATCACCTGCCCCTCACCGCTGTAGGTTCGATCCCTCAGGGGCCTAGTAATCTTTATGTGAGGAAGCTATCTAGCTGGCTTGCGGAACGTCGGTGGTTCTACCCAGGTGCCCGCCCGTGCACGAAAATTGCCCGGAGGGGCACCTGGGGTCTTCCTTCACCAATGGAAGCTGGAAAGTCGCCATATGACCTTAGCTGTTGGTGCGACTATAAAATCCAATTCAATCAATCAATAATTTTTCATCCGATCTTTACCAAATGTTACCAGATTGTTTATATCAATGAAAGTTTTGACAAAGCTTCGAAAACCAACCAGATCGGACCAGTAATAGCGGAGTTGTGGCCCTTGATTGATTTAAAAATGCTAGATTTTGCCTCATTAAGATGATAGGGCCTTCGTTTTTCATCCGATATTTACCAAACGTTACCAGATTGTTAATATCAATGAAAGCTCGGACAAGTTCAAACACCAGCCAGATCGGACCAGTAACAGCAGAGTTATGGCCCTTGATTTATTTAAAAATGCTATATTTTTCCTTGTTAAGGTGATAGGACCTTCATTTTTCATCCAATCTTTACCAAACTTTACCAGATTGTTAATATCAATGAAAGCTCAGTAAAGTTCGAAAACCAGCCAGATCGGACCAGTAACAGCGAAGAGTAACAGCGGAGTTATCGCCCTTGATTTAGTTAAAAATGTATATTTTGTATATTTTGCCTTGTTAAGACGATAGGGCCTTCATTTTTCATCCGATCTTTACCAAACTTTACCAGATTGTTAATATCAATGAAAGCTCCAAAATGATTTTGGCAGAGTTATGGCCCTTTAAAAGTTTTAATACACAAACAATGTCCGGACCAGTTCTCCTAACCCCTGGCCGGATTTAAACATATTTTTTTAGGGATAATGAGTTCCAGGTCTAGTTGTGCAAATCATCTGATTGATTTCTGGCAGAGATATGGCCCTTTAAAGGTGTTAATACACAAACTCTGTCTGGACTATTTCTCCTGAGCCCCTCGCCAGATTTCAACAAAACTTTGCAGGGATGATCAGCACCAAGCCTAGTTGTGCATATCCTCGTCACATTCCGGTTTACAGATTTTTGGCAGAGTTATGGCCCTTTAAAGGTTTTTGATACACAAACATTTTCCGGGCTATTTCTCCTGAACCCCTGGCTGGATTTCAAGGAAACTTGACAAGGATGATCAGTATCAAGCCTAGTGGTGCATTTCATCACCATATTCCATTTGAATGATTTTTGGCAGAGTTATGTCCCTTTGAAGGTTTTAATACACTAACTTTGTCCAGATTAGTCACTTCTGAACTCCTTTCCGGATTTCAACGAATCTTGGTGGGGATGATAGTACCAAGCCCAGTTGCACCTATCATTGCTGTGTTCTGGTTGAATGAATTTTGGCAGAGTTATGACCCCTTAAAGGTTTTAATACACTAACTTTGTAGAGACTAGTTCTCCTGAACCTCTGGCTGGATTTCAACGAAACTTGGCAGGGATGATCAGTACCAAGCCTAGTTGCGTATATCACCTCCATGTTCTGGTTGAATGATTATTTGAAAGAGTTACGGCCCCTTATACATAAACTTTATCTTTAGCCAGTAGAGCATCCACAGGCCCTTTTGGGCCTCTTGTTTCATAAGTAAAGTTCTCATTTGTCAGGGGCGGATACATGATTTGAGATTAGGGAGAAGGGGAAGCAGGGTTGGGGTAGGGGCCTGTGCGTAATTTTCATAACACAATAAAATAAAACAAACTGACAATTCTATTTACATATAAATTCACATAATTTTTCAGATTTTATGGGTTGGGGAGGCAGTGCACCCCACCTGAATCCACCCTTACTCGTTTTCAAGAGTATGTTTCGTAGAGCATGTCTGCATAGCTTTCAGTCAACCTTCCTGTTAACTATGTGTCTATTCTGACGTCTCATAGGTCCAACTGGCGACATTACAGGAATATAATGTAATGTCACCAGTGGCAGAGATGTTATAGATCTCTGCCCGTGAGAATCCGACGATGGTTGAAGTATTGTTTTGATGAAATGAAGCTGCAAGCGTACTTAACCGAATCCAAATCCTTCCAGTTTTCTCATTCTTGTAAGATGTGTTTACAAACTGAATTCCTGTACTGCTTGCTTTTGGAACGGTGTTCATGTAGGGACAGGTTTATGCAATTAAAAACAGAATTTTACATTGCCCGGTACATCAACATTTAAATACTGATCGTCTTGAATAATGTGTTCTTCTTCTCCTTCTTCCAATCTAAGACACATTTTTCTTAGAATGTGTGTAACAGTCGCTATGTACATGTGAGCTGGCGGGATGCCAAATTTGGCCCTGAAGTCCTCAATGGTCTGGGAGTCTGTAGCCTTTCAGTCTAGGCAGCAGGTGTCTACCTGAGAAATTTGTCAGTTCTAGACTTGAGTATATATGTTCTGGCATTTGAGTACATGTAGGTATAACATAGTTGAGGTTCATGTTTTTGTGGTCAAATGAAACACATGTCGAATTTGAAGAAACTGTATATAGGATGTAACTGTGGTAATTTAGAAGAACAGTGCAAGGCATTTTGACATTGATATTATGTACAGAGAGGGTGCTGAACAAAAGGGATCGTCATCTAAGGGATCGTCGTCTAGGCTCTTTAATTAATGATAGATACATATCTATATCCATTGTTTGTTTTTTATATTGTAAACTAAAGATTTACTATACTAGATAATAATTCATTTTGATGAGCGAGAGCAAAAAATAGAACACTCTTCTAAAAAAGAGATGAGAGTAACATGTCGTAAGCAGTTTTATGTTTGTTTGTTTGTTTGTTGTTTTTAGCTTGTGCGGCGTCCGTCTATCCGTAAACTTTCTTTTGTAGCGACTACTCCTCTGAAACTACTTGAAGGATTTTCATGAAACTTCAAAGGAATGTTACTCTTGATATCTAGTTGAACCTAGCAAAATTTCAGGTCTGCTGGAAATTCAAGATGGCTGCCATGGCTAAAAATAGATTTTTTAAAAACAAATTTGTAGCGATTACTTCTTGAAGACTATAAGTGATATTGATACGGGACTTTTTCTAAAAAATGATCAGCATGACATGGTTTGTTGAAAATTATTTTGATTCGACATTAAACATGGCTGCCAGTGGCCATCTTTGTTTACATAGAGTTATGTAATAAAAAACTTGTAGCGACTACTCCTCTGAAACTACTTGACAGATTTTCATGAAACTTCACAGAAATGCTGATCTGGCTATCAAGCCCTATCAGTAGAGCTTCAAGGTCATTGACCTCTTGTTTAAAAAGAGACTAAATGTTAAAGTTCAAGATCTAAATCTAGGTCTTGATCTTCAGCCGAGTAATGTGACGACTAATGTCTGGCAGTTGTTCTACGATGGTTGACAAACTCATATATTAATAATTAGATCTACACCTTTAAAGTCATTCTGATATTCTGACATTAAGGGCTTTTGGTAAGCCATCTTTAAAAAGAAAATCCAAAATGGACGGGGTATGGTTAATTGAAATTTTCATCCAAATGCATATTATAGGCATGAACAATGTCAATGATATAATAGATGACTGTAATTCAACACTATTGATGTAAACATAATATCAGAAACAATATTTATTTTTACAGAAATAGTGCCCTCTATATTCGAAAAGTTTACCCCATCCATTTTGGATTTACTTTTCAAAGATGGCTGACCAATAGTCCTTAATAATGTTTGAACAAATTCAGTCTCTGCCCTGTCCCCGATTCCCAGGTTGTCTTTATATTGTGCACAACTTTAGTGATGTTCGTCCTTTTTAAATATATATATATCTCATTCTACAATAAATGTTGACGTTGTTTGGGGGCAACCTTATTACCCAACATTGTGCGTAACGTCACATAATTTTTGACGCCGCCGTGACGTTATACCGTGACATCAGAGGTGTTTTCCACAACAATGACTGACGTTGAGGAAACTAAATCTCCTTATGCGTGATGTAATTGTACGTGATCCAAGATGGCGGCGCCCAACAAATCCATTTATTTGAAGGAAAAAATCATTCATAGCGTCAGGGAGTAAAGTATTGTTCATACTTTTTCTGAAACATACCGAAATAACACATAAAAATGAACTGAATGTAAACAGTGATCTAATTTCTGTAGGGCGTAATGAATCGTAAAAGCTTCTCAATAGTGGCTCAACGACTTTGAGTATCACTTAACTTGAGAGACAAAAGTAAAATAATGCCTTTTTCATTTCGAATAGGCCCTGAGTCGGACAGTTTATTGGTTCTCGGCACCTCTGTCTATTTATGTTCATGCTCCTGCTTGCTGAAACCATCTGGTTGCTTCCTCAGTGTTTAATGTATCATTCAATGTCAACTGTTTAGCGTTACCAGCATTTTTGCTGGGATTACGTCATACTTTTCGCACTCACCACAATTCGCCCTTGAGTCGGACATTTTTTTCAACTTCATTAGTGGGTCATAAAATTGCTTCGATGTTGCCATAAGCTCAAATAAAGACATTGTCCTTATTTTTCTTCATGTATATAAATTTCCTTACTTAAATTACATATTTTTGATGACTTCTTGTATAAAATGTTCGGATATTGGCTCCTGACTTCAGTGTTTGTCTTCAGGGCAGATATATTAGACATGCCCCAAAGTCTAACATGTAATTGCCCTTGAGTCGGACTATAAAGGTAACTGGAGAAATCAATAGATTGGGGGTAATTCTTGTTGTTTTGAATGACAGAAATCATTGGATTGCCTCCCTTTCATAGTAACAGTTATTGACCGTTTCCAGTTGAGAAAGATATTCAACCATCAATAACTGTCCGAGTCAAGGGCAAGTCCGACTTAAGGGCGAGTTACCCTACCAGGAAAACTTCAGTTTGTTCAATTACTGGCTGTGTTAAAGGGACACACGACAATCTTGATTTTTGAAAAACTCACGGCGTCCCATTAGGTTTTTTGACATTCTTGATATTATTGATCAGAAATTAGTTTAAAGCAATTGTTTTTGCATATTATTACATGCTGATTACATTGCACCACTGATCTATTGAAACCTATGGCAGAATAACATTAAAAGTGTGAAAACCCAAAATCGTTTTTTAATTATATGCTAGCAGGTTTAAAGTTAAAATGATACTGGATATATAAATCAAGACGATGATTTTAACGCTTGATGAAAACTTCAAGATTGCTGTGTGTCCTTTAAGCACGCTCCTACGTAATTGTTACATGCAGCTGTATATAAGATATAAGGGTTGTCTGTGTCACGATAACCTAACATTGGTAATATTGCTAAAGCGTTTTTCAGTATGTCAAAAGCCTAAAAGCCTCTTGACATTTGGAATCCAATTTAAAGTTGACATATTTTCTTGTATGTGCCTCCACCACCATCCCACATATGAACAACCCAATTAACTCATTCATAATTTAATGAATTGAATTGAATTGGGGTTTTAAGGCGCACCAACACATGAAAGGTTATATTGCGCCTAACAGTAATGAACATGCCAGGCTCATCCTCCATGGGCCTAAAACCTTCTCACCCTGAACTGCAGAGTTGCTGCAAATTCTATTGTAGACACTCCATTTACGCTGGAGCCACGTTAAAGTTTTTCTGCCACTGCTCTAGTGATATTAGCGAGATGGCACCTGAAACAATGCAGGGGTCATGATGAAGACCTTTAATGAGCATGAACAAAAAATGATAAAATGAACATGAATTTGGGGGGTTCTACCCATCTGCCTTCCCCTCCAACGGTATCTGCAATGGCCCTATTCTTTGCCCCGTAACCAAACGGTGCCACCGGAACCACATACCAATAAAGCTACGTACTTTTTTAGGCAAGTGGGTGCAGGCAATCAATAACAAAACCTGAATACTCTGTGTCAGCCTTAAGAAAAGTAGATATAAATGTCAACAGGAAGTGTAGCGTTCAAGGACCACAGGAAGTGTAGCGTTCAAGGACCACAGTCACCCAAAACACGCACAGAAACAAACAATAATTATGAAGTTGTATAAAGGGCAAGATTTGACATTACAAAATTAAAAGGGTTGGCAATAGGGCTACCGCCTTGGAATGGTCAGTGGCAAAACAGGTCGTTGGGGGTTTAAACCGGATTCTAGGGTGAACCAAACCTCACTCGTACCCTACCGTCATCCCAATAAAACTGGACAGTGTAAATAAAGATATCCCCGCCAGATTATATTCTCTAACAAACAAGGCAGTTTTAACAGACAATATAAGTATAACACATAAATGAGCATGTATATATGAATATAAAGGAAAAACAGAAAGCCACAAAGCAAGTATATATATTCAATGACTTGGCAGAAGCCAGAGCATTGAATTGAATTGAATTGGGGTTTTAAGGCGCACCAACACATGAATGGTTTTATGGCGCCTGAAAGGCATGAACATGCCAGGCTCATCTTCCATGTACATAGAGATAAAATATGGAAAATGGGCCTAGAACCTTCTCACCCTGAACTGCAGAGTTGCTGCAAATTCTATCGTAGAAACTCCATTTACGCTGGAGCCACGTTATTGTTTTTCTGCCACTGCTCTTTTGATGCAAGCGAGATAGCACCTGAAAGAAACAATGCAGGGATCATGATGAAGACCTTTAATGAACATGAACAAAAAATAATAAAATGAACATGAATTTGGGGGGATTCTACCCCTCTGCCTACCCCTCCAAAGGGATCTGCAGTGGCCCTATTCTTTGCCCCGTGACCAAACGGGGGCACCCGGGAACCACACGGGGTTCCAGAGCAACAAGAGAACAAACCGTTAAGGGTACGACAAGACAAGATTTAAGACAAACATCAAACGCTATTGTCCGTTGAGGATTTAGATAGACATCATCATAGGGTCAACAATATGTCCGGTCATTGCACAAAGTAAAAATCAAAGTGAAGAACTGTAAATGGGTCAACCACTAACTGCATTTCTTTAATTTAAGTTTCATGTGATGTTTCCTTAACCGTGATATACAGATCGATTGACAATACATATAATTTATTGATAATACATAATACAGATAGAGTAGAAAAACATAAAATTGATTTATAATACATCATACAAATTGAGTGATAATACATATAATTCAGTGGTTATACATCATATATATTTAGTGATTATATATATAATTGATTGATAATACATCATACAGACTGAGTGATCATACATATATTCGATTGATAAATATCATATAGATTGTGTGATAATGCAAACGATTGAGAGAAAATAATTATTGTTGAGTGATAATACTTAATTAAGATTCAGAGATTATACATTGCATGATATAGGGTGATAATACATTGACATGTGTATGAAAATACTGTGTAATCCTTTTTAATTAACAGATATGGCAAACGGATGTTAAATATCTACTAATAGCTGGAGGAGATGATAGGTGTTTAAACCCTTCCCATCTCCAGTCACTATATGAATGCTTTCCACTGGACAAGAGAGACAACTGTGAGTTACTCGTATATCCTGGGGCCGGTCACCTGATAGAGCCACCATATGCACCGCTAGCTAGAACAACTACGAAAAACCTTAGAGGTCTCAATGGGGATCATGGTAAGAACCTAAAACTTTTGATTATTAAAGATACAAGTAGATATTGACAAACATAATATCCGATTTATTTACCAATGAAACAATGATTTGTAATTTCATTTCTCAACTGCAAAGAATGCAGTACATATTTTTCAAATTTGTATGCATATTGTCGCCGCTTTGTCCTTCCCACTTTTGTCCGTAGCATAACTACAAAACCACTTAAGGGATTACAATAAAACTTCAAACAATGATAGAGGGCAATGAGAGGAAGTGCAGAGTGCAAGACCTATAACTCTTCATTATTCAAAGTAGAGTTATTGCCCTTTGTAATGTTATACTTAGAATTTTTGTCCGGAGCATAACTTCAAAACTACTTATGGGACTACACTGAAACTTAACACAATAATAGAGGGCAATGAGAGGAAGTGTAGAGTGCAAGAACCATAACTCTGTCTTATTCGAATTAGAGTTATTGCCCTTTTTAATGTTATACTTAGAATTTTTGTCCAGAGCATGACTTCAAAACTACTGATGGGAGAATGAAACTTCACACAATAATAGAGGGCAATAAGAGGAAGTGCAGAGTGCAAGAACCGTAACTCTGTCATCATTCAAATTAGAGTTATTGCCCTTTGTAATGTTATACTTAGAATTTTTGTCCGGAGCATAACTTCAAAACTACTTATGGGACTACACTGAAACTTAACACAATAATAGAGGGCAATGAGAGGAAGTGTAGA
This sequence comes from Cyrtodaria siliqua, assembly GCA_037043455.1. NCBI lineage: Eukaryota > Metazoa > Mollusca > Bivalvia > Adapedonta > Hiatellidae > Cyrtodaria > Cyrtodaria siliqua. The sequence continues at coordinate 149,256 of JAWPHD010004455.1, read as the reverse complement.
GTGCAAGAACCATAACTCTGTCTTATTCGAATTAGAGTTATTGCCCTTTTTAATGTTATACTTAGAATTTTTGTCCAGAGCATAACTTCAAAACTACTGATGGGAGAATGAAACTTCACACAATAATAGAGGGCAATAAGAGGAAGTGCAGAGTGCAAGAACCGTAACTCTGTCATCATTCAAATTAGAGTTGTTGCCCTTTGTAATTCTTTGCTTAGAATATTTGTCCGGAGCATAACTTCAATGGGACTACAATGCAACTTCACACAATGATAGATTGCAATGAGAGGTAGTGCATAGTGCAAGAACCGTAACTCTGTCATCATTCAAATTAAAGTTTTTACTGGTCTGATCTGGCTGGTTGCTGGTACGATCTGGTTGGTTTTCAAATTTGACTGAGCTTTTGTCAACAATCTGGCAAAGGTAGAATGCAAAATGGAGGCGCCAGAAAGTTGACAAGACAAATACAGCAATTTTCGTTAATTCCAGGGCAATAACTCTGGTGTTACTGGTCTGATTTGGCTGGTTTTCAAACTTGTCCGAGCTTTCATTGATATTAATATTCTGGTAAAGTTTGGTAAAGATCGGATGAAAAATGGAGGCGCAAAATATAGCAATTTTCGTTAATTCAAGGGCAATAACTCCAGTGTTACAGGTCTGGGCCCCGTTTTATGAAACAACTTACGACCATTTTGATCGTAAATCAGTTTCTTAAATGCATCACTTTAAATTACACTTTTCAAATAAACGTGATTTCATTTAATTTTCTTATACATGTGATAGTTCTGCACTAATTGCAAAAATAATTTTCTACATTGAATGCTTACGTGATGAAAAAGAAAGTTTTTAAAATGTTAGACTTATCGTAAGATGTTTAATAAAACGGGGCCCTGATCTGGTTGTTTTTCGAACTCATCTGACCTGTTGTTGATATTAATAATCTGGTAAAGTTTGGTAAAGATCGGATGAAAAATGAAGGTGCTAGAATGTTGACAAGAAAAAATCAGACAATTTTTGTTAATTCAAGGACAATAACTGCGGTATTACTTGTCCGAACGGGTTGGATTTTGAACTTATCCGAGCTGTCATTGATATTAATATTCTGGTAATGTTTGGTAAAGATTGGAGAAAATAATGCAGGCGCTAGAGTGTTAAGACAAAATATAGCAATTTTCATTAATTCAAGGGCAATAACTCCGGTGTTACTGGTCCGATTTGGCTGTTTTTTTTAACTCATGCGAGCTTTCATCAATATAAATAATCTGGTAAAGTTCGGATGAAAAATAAAGGTGCTAGAGTGTTGACATCAAAAAGTTAGCCGAAGGCCAGCAGAGCTTTTGAGAAGAGTTGTCCGTCGTCCGTCCGTTAACTTTTGCCCTGTGAACATTCTAGGGCCTTCATTATTAATCGGATCTTTACGAAACTTTGCCAGTCTTTATATCAATGAAAGCTCGGAAAAGTTTGAAAACCAGCCAGATTGAATTAATTTCACCAGAGTTATGGCCCTTGTTTTGCTGAAAAATGCCATATTAACCCTTGTGAACACTCTAGCACCTTCATTTATTATTTCATCTTTACCAAACTTGCAAAGATTGTTAATATCAATGAAAGCTCGGACATGTTTGAAAACCAGCCTATTCGGATCAGAAAACCGGAGTTATGGCCCTTGTTTGTTTTCTGGAAAATGCATTTTCTGCATTGTGAACAGTCTAGCACTTTCATTTATTATTTGATCTTTACCAAACTTGCATAGATTGTAAATATCAATGAAATCTTGGAAGAGTTTAAAAAACAGCAAGATCGGACCATTTATGCCGGAGTTTTGGCCCTTGTCTTCGCTAAAATATGCCATTTTCTGCCTTGTGAATACTCTAGCACCTTTATTTATTGTTTGATCCTTACCAAACTTACATTGATTGTTATTATCAATGATAACTCTGACAAGTTTGAAAACTAGCCTAATCAACTGAGTAATAGCAGAGTTATGGCCCTTGATTTGCTGAAAAATGCCATATTCTTTGGTAAATATTAAAATGAAGGTCATTAAAAAGTTAATGGAGTTTAGATCATGACAAAAGCCCTACTGGACTTAGGCCTTTGGCCAGTAGAGCTAATAACCACTAATGGTACTGAAATGAAACATCACACAATGACAAAAGGCAGTAAGAAGAAGTGCGGAGCACAAGAACAATAACTCTATCTTCATTTAAATTAGAGTTAACTCAAAAACCACACATGGGACTTTAATGAAACTTCACTCAGTGATAAAGGTCAATGAAACAAAGTGTAGAGCACAAAACCATAACTCTATCTTAATTCAAAATAGAATTATTGCCCTAGAAAGTGCAAAGATCTAAAACCAATCTTCATTCAAATTAGATTTATTGCCCTTTTCAATTTTAAAATTGTAATTCTTGTCCAAAGCATAAGTCAACAAGAGGTCAATGATAGATTTTGATAACCAGATCATTATGGGAACCTGTGAAGTTTTATGGAAATATGACCAATACTTTCAAATAAGTTGACGCCACAAGTTTTTCCTATATCAATCTATGTAAACAAAGATGGTCACTGGCGGCCATGTTTGACATAGCTACATGTCATGCCAGTCATTTTAGTAAAGGTACCAAACCGAAACCTCTTACGGTTTTTGAGAAGTAGTCGGCACAAAATTGTATTTAAAATCTATTTTTAGCAATGGCAGCCATCTTGAATTAAGACCAACTGATTTTTACCTAGGTCCAACTAGACATCAAGAGCAACATTCCTATATTCCTAAATATTATGATTTATTATGCAACATTACCTATGCAACATTATAATCTCATTCAATTTTATCCTAGTCTAAAAAATATATATTTTTCCGGTTTAATATAAAAATTTCATAATGCTACCACAAATTTTAATTATAAAGCTATATCAATGAAATCCCTTACAACATCAACCTTAGTATATCCTATTTGCCGCTCAACAGTAATTTCTCCAAATCACCATTTTGTAAAATAAATGGAATGATCCATATTCATTAATGTAGGTGTGTGACCGGGTCACAGGTCATGTTATGCAATTTCTCCTGAGAATTAGGTTACTATCTCACCAGTACAAGTAGCCTTGCTCTTGTCTCAGTGGTTATATTTGGAATGAATGAATGAATGGGGTTTTACGGCACGTCGACACATAAATAGGTAATATTGTGCGCAAAAATTTATGAAAAATGAATAAATGAAGTATTACCGGTAATTAAAAATTAATGTAAATATATAAAGATGAAACTATTAAAAAATAAGGGATGATAAGGTGTAATATAAACTATGTATGTTAATCAACAAATGCCCGTCAACGGGTATATAAACAAGTAGGTTATATTTGGAAAATCAGAATCAAAATGAAATCTTAAAATCCTACAATTTGTTTTCAGTCTTTTTCTGAGAGCCAAAAATAAAAAGGAGACGTAATCCTTATCCTACTATAAATGTATAATGACAGTCCTTTCTTTGCATTTGGACCAGTCCATTTATAGTACAAAGGGGTGTTGTCAAATGACTGATGAGCACCCAGACAGTAAACCCTGATCAGCCTGCAAGATGTTATGCCAAACATTTTGGTAAAGGTTCCAATTCCATACCATTGGCGGTCTTTGAGAAGTAGTCGCCACAAAATCGCCTTTTTTAAATCTATTTTTAGCAGTGGTGGCCATCTTGAATTTCCTACTGACCTGAATTTTTGTTAGGATCAACTAGACATCAAGAGTACCATTCCTGTCAATTTTCATGAAATAACATCAAGTAGTTTTAGAAGAGTAGTCACCAAAAGATTTTCCTATATAACTCTATGTAAACAAACATGGGCACTGACGGCAATCAATGTTTGACATCCAATCAAAATGAACTTCGGTTAGGACCAACTACATGTCGTGGCAGTCATTTTGGTATAGGTTCCAAATCAATATCACTTATGTTTTTTGAGAAGTAGTCGCCACAAAATCGCATTTTTAAAATCTATTTTTAGCCGTGGTGGCCATCTTGAATTTCTGACCAACCTGCATTTTTTCTAGGATCAACTAGACATGAAGAGCCACATTCCTGTGACGTTTCTTAAAAATCCATCAAGTAGTTTCAGAGGAGTTTTTCCTATATAACTCCTATATAACTATATGTAAACAAAGATGGCCACTGGTAGCCATGTTTGACATCCAATCAAAATGAACAATGGTTTGGACCAACTACATGTCATGCCAGTTATTTTGGTAAAGGTTCCAAATCAATATCACTTATGGTTTTTGAGAAGTAGTTGCCACAAAATCTTGAATTTCTGGCCGACCTGAATTTTGCTAGCATCAACTAGACATCAAGGGCAACATTGCTGTGAAGTTTCATAAAAATCTGTCAGGTAGCTTCAGAGGAGTAGTCGGCACAAAAAAAGTTTACGGACAGACAAAAGGACGGACGACGCACCACGGCATAAGTTCTGCTGATCTTTGATCAGCCGGGCTAAAAACTACTAATGGAACTGCAAATAAAGACTGGTTGATATAAGGCCATATGATAAGTTGAGGATACATTTCGCGGAGCATCCATCGGTTCTACAGATTTTCTTGTTTTCTTAGAAAACACAAACAACGCCTCACCTGATGTGACAAGACTGGTATACCCGCCATGTGATATCAGATGACATTACTTCTGAAATATAGTTCCGTGTGAATCTCAAAGCATGTGACATTACTGAACATGAAGAATGCCATTTTTAGTGAATTGAAGTGTTACAAATTGGAGAATAAATTACCGAAAACTTTTGAAACTTGCCAATGTTTTGATGATATTCAATTTTCTGTAGTATTTATAACCAGTACCAGTTTATTTGCAACAGGAGCTATCACTGAAGGTGATTAATACCCCCATATGGAGACTGTTTGAATATGTTTGTACCCTAAAAAACTGATTCTGTATTTTGAAATAATTAAAAAACATGTAGTCTTATATAAAATTAGTAGAGTGTAACCTTCTGAGGTCACAAGAATTATGTAAAATTAGTAGTGTGTAACCTAATCATATTTTCCATAATAAGAAAAAGGAAAAGAAAACATGCAACGATTATCTGATTATCTATTATATAATGCAACAAATAATTAAAATATGTGGAGTCTTATGTAAAAATTAGTGGATTGTAACCTTATACGGTTTTATTTAAGTTTTCACATCATACCAAAATGAAAAGCAAATATGCAACCATTATAGCTAAATAACTCTTAAGTGATCCTATAAAGTCCCATGTTTGGTGGGGGTATAAATATGTATTTTGTAAAAATTAGTGGAGTGCAATCTTATAAGGTTTTAAAATTTGTAGTGTGTAACTTTATGAGGTTTTCATTACGCATGTTCACGCCATAAACAAAAGGTCAATGAGCTTGAAGCTCTACTGATGGGTTTTGATAGATAGATCAGCATTCCTGTGAAGTTTCATGAAAATCTGTCAAGTAGTTTCAGAGGAGTAGTCGCTACAAGTTTTTACTATTTAACTCTATGTAAACAAAGATGGCTGCTGGCAGCCATGTTTAATGTCGAATCAAAATAATTTTCGACAAGGACCAACATCATGTCATGCTGCTCCACAGCAAAAGCTCTGCTGATCTTTGATCAGTAGAGCAAAATAAATAAATAAAAAATATGCAACCAGTTAAATAACCTTATGAAGTCTTGTCTAATAGTGGAATGTAACCTGATCATAATATGTGGTTTTCATAATGTATTTTCAAATCACACCAAAAAGGAAAAGCAAATATGCAACCATGTAACTATTATCTGTTAAACAATAAAACGAGACGAATGACTGGGAAGCATGGTATATAGATACAAATCAAGCAAATGGATGAGATGACGTTGACAAAACTATAGTTATGTCACTTGCTAATTTCGGTCAGTTCCTCAAGTTGTTCGACATCGCTTAAATGCACACAGCTTTCAGCGCTCGTTATTTAGTACTTAAATAAATTAAAAAGATGTTCTGAAACATGTCAGTTGGGAAATGTTTCCCTAGGGATTTATTTCTCAGTAGGAATTATCAGAAATGTAACATTATGTATAAATGACTTGACATATATCAATTTCTTTTCCAGGATTGCAGTATATCCTATGGGGTGGTCAAACAGAACAACATGCGCGTGCACAGGAGGACTCTTGGAAAAAAATACTTCAGTTGTTTCGAACACATCTCCCTAGCACTGGGAAGGCCAACTGTCAACAAGAAAGCAGATTATGATTTATGACTCTTATTTACCAAATATATCTAGAATAAAGTCAAATAAATTTAGTATAATTTACCGGAAACACAATTTTGTCAAATGCTTAGTCAGTCAGTGACGACATTTACTCATGACACATAGTACACTGCCCTGCTCCCAGCGGAGTATATCCGTCGGCCCTTCCGGATTAGTTCTAGATTTATGCTAGTTTTCTGCTGTCCCAGCAACACGGAATTCACATTGGTAAAGACCTATCAAACTAGAAACTCTTCCCAGAAGGGCTGACTGATATACCCCTGCTGGGATCATGGAAGTGTACCTGTGATTAAATGTCATGAGTGTGGCTAGGAACAAGTGCTTTCGTAATCGGTTCATGGTGACCTTGATCTTATTTACAGATCTTGAAAAGTTATTAGAGTGGACAAGGTTTTTAATTATCAGGTCATGGTGACCTTGAACCTACTGACCAAAAATGTATAGGGAATATTCTCTCACCATGGACGTTTACAGGTCAAAGTTCATGAGTGTGACTATAAGTCTTGAAGAGTTATAGAGTGGACAACGACTGACGGCAAGATGGATGGACAGACAGAATCAAGTATACCTACCATAAATTATTTTTTTTGCGAGGTATGAAAAATATCAAGATTGTGTCCTTTTAAAATGCATCACTCCATTTACCTTTATTTATGCAGGAATGATCTTGCTTTTATTAACCCTTAACCTGCTACATATATATAATGGACTGTTATTTCCTTGAATTAAGACCATTCCATTTATGTGACAAAGGGGTGTTTTGGTGAAAATGACTGATCAGCAGCCATACATTGTACCTGATCAGCCTGCGAGTTCTGTGTTTACATTGGAATCAAAGGCTATTATAGTCATCTTAGCGGGTTAAGGGTTAAAGGAATACATGGCAATCTTGTTTTATTTTCTTACAGAATTAAATTGAAAGCGGGGATCTTTTCATGCGGTTTTAGTGAACGTTAGAGGGACACATAGCAATCTTGTTTTATTTTCTTACAGAATTAAATTGAAAGCGGGGATCTTTTCATGCGGTTTTAGTGAACGTTAGAGGGACACATAGCAATCTTGTTTTATTTTCTTACAGAATTAAATTGAAAGCGGGGATCTTTTCATGCGGTTTTAGTAAACATTAGAGGGACACATAGCAATCTTATTGTAGTTATCAAATATCAAAATTAAGCACCTCCCTTTATTATTCCAGTATTGTTTCGACTTTAAATCTGCTTGCATATAATCTTTAGATAAAAGCTCTAATAAAATGACGAGTTTTCGATTTCTTCTTCCTGATTACATATTATATATAATTGGTGCAATAGTCACCAATTAGAAATATACAAAAACAAATTACTTGAACTACTCAAATAATTATGATGATTTAAATATGCAAGTTGTTGACTTTTAAGCAAGAAGCAACACTTGTCGGTGCAGACGCTCGACTTTCAAGGCCTTGTTTATTTATTGGGAAACTATGTTAAAGAGCATAATTTTGCTTAATGGCACAACAGAATTTGAAAGGGGCCATACTTGTGTTATAATAAAGGCTGGAGTTACAGAACCTGGCTGTATGACGTCTACTTGTGAATGCATTTGTGAAGTTTCAATCCATTATGTAAGGTATTTTTGGAGATACAAGCTTACAGACACATTTTCTAAGTGTAAAAGGGGCCATAATTTAGTTAAAATAGAAGAAGGAGTTATAGAACCTGGTTGTATGATCTTGTCTAATGATGATGAATACATGTGTGAAGTTTCAATTCATTATGTAAAGCAGTTTTGGAGGTAAGCGGTTGCATATAAACGTTAACCCGGACGCAGACAACAATCAAGCGATGACAATAGCTTTTTTTTTCTTCGACCGTATTATGCATGTGTTACATGCAGATATTCTGGATCCACTTAGCATAGCGTAGCGAAGAAATCAGAAGCGGGCCGGGTGACAGAGGCCAGAAAAAAGTCAACCTATAAAAGCGTCCCAAGAAGGCCTGTAGATGCTCTTCTGTCTAACATGTTAAAACATTAGGTAACGTTCAATAACAACGACAACAACCTAGTGATCCCAAAAGCAATAGTATGCCTCCTCTCGTCAAAGGCGAATTACCTATGACGTTTCATGAGTATTCATATGGGTTATACCTTCGGAGTTGTCGCTTGTAATAAGGACTGACGACCTCAATACCATCATATGCCCAGGTGTATATAAATCCCTGGGCGAGGTTAAATTGAACAAACCTCTATCAGAAGCTAATACATACAAAACAGGACTATTTCAATTTGTTGATAACTTGTTCATAAGGGAAATAACTCATTCAATGTGACAAGTATGAGTTGTTTGCCTTTGATTAAAGCTGAGTATATGCTAATATTTTGATAATCCCAGGATACTAACTGCAACACACATCAATTGACTGGTCTGAGATCTAACTCTAACAAACTTTCAAATCAACTGATAAAAACCTGAAACCATTAGTAAATCTTACTAAAGTTAATGTGTTTAAAAGCTGAAATTTGCCGATTTTTCAATAATCAAGGAGAATAACTCTTCAAGGCACTCGCCAGTAAACCCGTATTGTCAAACTTGTCCCGAGATCTTATTGAATCAAAGCATCACGTCAAATTTCGTGAAAATCCGAAACCGTTTATTAAGGTAATCGTGTTCTCAATAAAAAGTTAACGTCTGCACGATGGATGGAAGGACGACAGACAACGCACTATCGCGTAAGCTTGTGTGGCCTTTGGCCAATAGAGCTAAAAATCATTTTGTGGATTGAGCAAGAATGTCATTGTTGGTCACAACTACATGATGGCATGGTGCTTGTTTTGTTTATTTTAATAAATAAAATATTTCCAGTGTGTTTACTTTGTACCAGATTAATACCTGGTAGGAAGGCCTTGAAGACGATCCATATCAAGGGCCGAGGTTTTGAGTATTTCAAGTACCAAACACCATGTTTTGATCTCTCACACAATATGGAAAATATTGTATTTCTTGTCTGACATGGATTGTTATGTAAAATAACATTATTTTTTTTGGAGAGATTAAACATGACAGAAACAAATTCTCACATCTTACATTTTATTTCCCATTTATCAACGCCAAAAGAAGACAATATGCAACTTCATCCTGTTTTAATAATTTAAATTTATTGTTGCTTTAAATAACATGAATCAATATCGCATTTTTGTTTTGCATGTTTTCTGGCATGTAAAACAATCTTCTTAACAGTTAATGGATGAGACTTCATCATTTGTCATATTGCATCAGGAGACGTATTGATATCAAATTAATACCTCCTCAATAGAAAATCATTACTGAGCATTTATAACCCATGTTAAAGGGACACACGGCAATCTTGATTTTTTAAAAACTCACGGCGTCCCGTTAGTTTTTCTCTCTACTTGCATTTGTTCAATCATTAATAGTAATTGTTATAATAGTTCAAAGCAAATTATTTTTTTACAAATTACTGACTTTTTATAATAGTTCATCCATAATATATTTAAAAATTTGGTGAAATAGTGAAGAAAATTGAAATCTCATTTTTTTTATTTAATTATATGCAAGCAGTTTTAAAGTCAAAATGATGTTGGATAAGTAAATTGAGGAGCAAATTTTAATGTTTGAATAAAACTCAAGATTGCCATGTGTCCCTTTAAGATTTAAATAACACCATCTCTTCCTTTTTTACACAGCATTAACTGTTTTGGAGGATATCACGACTAAAGGTAGTACCTGTGACATATACCAGTTCATATGTAAATACATTCATGTACAAGTGCAACAATATAGCCCCTCCACCCCACACTGCCATGAACTTTGAAAAAATCCGTTTGTCAATAAGCTGTTACTCCTTTAGAGAGGACCAATAAATTTCATAAATTTTATTTTTCATTTCACGGCAATGTTGATCTTAGTAAGGGCGATGTCTGTTTCCCTCATGTCTGTTTCCCTCATAATGTCTATTGTAACCATCTCTGTCATGTCCATAATTCTGTCTGTAGTGACCTTCACTTTGTCTGCCATGACCTTGATAATGATCTCTATGGTGACCCTCATTTCCATGCCTACGATCTCGATCTCTGTTACCCCAATTTCCTCTGCCACCGCCACCACGATTTCCCCTAAAAAAGGTTATAATTAAATATAAAACAACTGGTTTGTGATCCTGATCTGGTATTTACCTACTCGAGGTGATACAAACTTCCAGAACACGTTACTCTAGTAATGATCCTTCTTTTATATACCTTTTACACATCATTAACATAGAAATATTTGCATTACTATTGCGTACACATTCAATAAAGCATATTATTTCTCGATAAAGTGCAGCGGGAAAGTATATGTAGTTTTGAGTTGTTGGTGTTCATGAGTCTGACCTACTTGTTTTGTTTGTATGACGTAACGTCGTCTTGACGTTCTCGCGCATAGTGGCGTAAAACTTGCGTGAATCATTGGAAAAACCACTGTCCTATTTTTAGTAAGATAGTGATATTAATTCTATTTTTAGTAGCATAGTGATAACTTATAGTGTGATACGGGTTGTTGTATTCCATTGTAAGAAAATGAAGGTACTATGTATATATTATTGATAGGTATATAATAAATCGGTATATTATGATACAAGTTATAAATAATATGTATTATAAAATGCTCTGCCTTTACCGATATGCTCGGTATTTTCCGTAAAAGGAGGTTATTGGGTGGTGAAAACTCATTTGTTGTTGCAAAAAGTCGTGACAAATGTTTATTTCTAGATTATTTAAAATCAGACTGGTTCTGTTTTTACTGTGATGTTGTGTATTTATAGCAGGTTACCAATCACTATCAAGTAGAGCAGGCCTTGGAGCACATAATTAAAACGCCGTCACTGCTTTCATAGATAGAAAAAATAGTTAAATGATTCATTTACTCTTATAATAGGATTTCTTAATTCCTTTGACTATTACCGATACTAATCTTCCATAAATGGTGTGTAAATAATTATGACTAATTGTCTTTTGCAATTAGAACCATATATAATATTGCGGGCCCCTGAGTTCATGACTCAAAACATGTCGAGATGGTTCTATAGAAAAACTGGTAATCGTATGAAAATATAGTGAAAATGGCTACTGTACACTAGTGTTGCTTATAAATAAGTTCAATTAGTGAAGTTCAGGTGTTCTAGTCTCTAGCTTTAGCTTCCTAATATATGTAATCTACTAACTTTGTTCGACGTCTTTGGCATCATACTACACACAAACTGATGAAATAATATAACGTGACACGTATCGCGATACTTATCATGATATATTATTATATTATTATTATATATTATTATATCACAATATATTGCGATACGATATTTCCAACGATACACAGCCCTAGTGACATATTTTTACTTTTTAGTTGAAATGTGTTATTGCATGAAATAAGAGCTCTATATGAACAGAGTATGAAGACAATCCTTTATTTTCTGGCCAGTTACCGATTCTTCACTGAATGGTACTTAGTAACATGTGTTTTGGATATTTGGGGGCTTAGGACTCTATACCAAACCATTTGGACACCATCCTAACACCGTGCCGACCCTCTTTGGTCGAAATTTGCAGTATGTTATATAGATGTATCTGTGTATACATGAAGAAGGAAGAGTGTAGCACCAATCTGGACCTAATGAGAAACCTTTAAACGGACCTAATGCGAAACCTTTGAAGGGACACATGGCAATCTTTAAGTTTGTATCAAGAATTAAATTTGCATCTTGATTGATTAATCTAGTATCACATTGACTTGAAAACTGCTTGCATATATTTAAATACCATTCTGAGTTTTCAATTTTCCTTCGGTTATGATAATTATGGATATATTATTGATATATTAAAAACATTTAGTAACATGCAAAAAAACAATTATCTTTCAGCTATTCTTATAATTAATATTAATGACTGAACAAATGCAAGTTATGAGGAAAAACTAATGAGACGCTGTGAGTTTTTAAAAAATCAAGATTGCCGTGTGTCCCTTTAAACAAACCTAATGAGAAACATTTGAACGGAATAATGAGAAACCTTTAAACGCTTTAAATGGACCTAATGAGAAACCTTAACCAGAATTGCTGAGCCTCAACTGTGTAACGTACCGATAGCCTATGACACATGGGTAACATTCCTGGTACTGTAAAGCAGCCAGTGACAAATCAGCATATATGACATACCTGTTGTTATCGAAGTTTCGCTTAGATCGTGTAAAGTAGCCTATGACACATGGGCAGGGTGGCACCGGTTTGGAGACGGTTTCCTTGTAGTCCGGATCATCATCTGTGTACCTATAACAGACATTGATAGAATTCAGTAATACAGATAACCAAGAAGAAAAACATGAAGTGGTAGGCATTCTTCTTCTTCCAATTATATTTTTATAAGGACAGGGTTCTTCATTGAACATACTTGCTTCTACTTTAGGTAGTTTAGCATGACAGTACTTCCAGGGTATAAATTAATAAATACACATGAGTAATTAAAAAATAATGTATGTTTTAGAAAGTAACAAAACAATCTTAGAAACCTCTATTCTGTAAGTTGTAATATATATGATTTGAATTTTTTAGTGCAGTGTTTAAATATAATATATATAATCGTGTGTTTCATTAAATTATGAATAGGTAGATTCATACCTGTCAAGTCTCGTGCATTGGGCGTGAGACACACACATTTTGTGTCAAATCACGCTCACATGCATACATTCTACGTTCTCACGCATTCTAACAATTTGACAAATCTGTTTTTAAATTAACAATTTGCCAAAACAAATATTTCAATTTGCCAAACAAACAAAAATAAATTGCAATTTTTTAAATACAATTTAGTGTATTTTGTACCAAAACTCGATAAAATTTAGTATGGTTTTTCATACCATATTTCCGTATTGCTTCCGTATATTGTGCGACTTAAATGAATTTAATTAAAATATATGATCATATGACCAGTATTACGAGTATACAGTTATGCTAAAATTTATCCAAAGACCATCTAGGGATTCACCCCACTGACCCCTCAAACCATGAGTCAACCGCCCCTTGGGTTCCATCTCACCCTTGATTTCCATTGGGCCTTGACAGGTATATTGATTGGGTTTTTCATTTGTGGGATGGTGGTTGAGGCAGTTCCCAGTGATTATTACTGATTAAACATACAGTGGCAAACAACAAAGGTAACAGTAGACTGGCAAAATCCTTATAAATGTTTGTTAATGTTTATACTAGACAACTCAAGCTATCATCAAATAAAAAAGTCTACATTAAGTCCCCTTTGAATTACTGATTTCAAACATAAGTTCAGTGGTTCAGAGCTATTCAGAAATGTTTGGGATTTTAAGATTTTATTTTGATTCTGATTGCAAAATATTAACAAGAGCTGTCGGAGAACAGCGCAGCTCGGCTATTCAATTTTTCAGAGAATAATAAATTATATAGCTAGTATATACCATCAGAAAACAAGGCTAAAACAATGTGGGGGTGGGGTTGGGGGACGGGGCTTGTGTAGAAACTCGGGCCGATATAAAATTATGTGTGAAATTTTATTATTTTTATCTGTTTTAATCCACAATTGCTGTCATTTTAAAGGAATTAGTGGTTGAAAGGCAACTCGGGGAGGGAGCTGATATCTGGCAATTTTTATTGTTGCCTCATTTCATTTTTTTTATTGATATTTCATCTGTGTATCTGAATTTAATCTAAATGTTTTATAAGTAAATGATTGCGTTCAAATTAAAATATTAATATCCAAATAATGAAAGATAAAATGAAAACAATTCCCCTCCCCCTGTCCTCCATGTGAGGGGAGCCCATAAACCAATGGGGGTGCAGGGCGGTTGCGCATCATTGATAAAACAAAAAAAAGAAAAAGTGATGATGAGATGGTTGGTTGGTGGTAAGGGGTGGGGAGGTGGGGAAGCAAGGGGGAGTGGGGGGTGGTGGTGGGGCTACATAGCTATGTGTAAGAAGCTATGTAAGAATTAAACAAAAAAACACAGAAATATGTATTATGGGGGACGGCGGCGCAACATAGCTATGTGTAAGAATTGACACAGAAATATGTAAAATAAATAAAATAAATCGAGTTTTGAGGGGCGGGCGGGGGGGGGGGGGGGGGGGGGGGGGGGGTAGAGGGCAACATATATGTGTAAGAAGCTATATAAGAATTGACCAAAACAACACGGAAATAAGTAAAAAATTAAAATATTCCAGTTTTGAGTGGGGTGTGTGTGTGTGTATAGATGTAGATGTACTCTTAGGAGTGCCCCTGAGGGTACAGTTTCTGGGGCACTGTTCTTTGCCGGTGACTTTCCTAGCCTACTTTCACAACATGTCATACTCTGTGCCCTCATTTGACCTGTAACAGCGATCTCCTCCAACAAGATCTTATTACAACTCAGCATATTGGGAATATGCACATGGCAAATGAGCTGCAAAAGCTACACTTTCCACAGACAGAAATTACGGTAGAAAGTGTATTTTGGGCACCAACTTCACAAATGACCTGGTCTAAACACAATGCCAACAGAAAGGGAACTAGACTCTGGGCTTTCTACTCCTTAATAAGGACTTCTAAACCACAAGTCAAAACTACCACTTACACCACCAGAAAGGCATCAAGGTCTTGAGTAGGACCAAAATGGAGTAGCCTAGCTGTTATATTTTAACAACTACTCAAGTAGAATTCCTTGGTGCATTACTGCTATGGTTGGAAAGCTTCAATAGGGCAATCTTGAAGAAAGGCGCAAAAACAACTGCCTGATATGATGAGGTATATTAAAAGACAAGATTAGATAGCCTGGTCAACATCGACAGAATCAGAAACATTCAGCAAAGTGATGCCCTCAATGCTTATTCTAGGAAAGAAGCGTGAACGATTTTGTTTAAATGGTGTTTAATGTAATAATTTTTTTTAGCATGTTAGGCCATACATGTATATGATGGTCGATTTTTGTGTGGTTGAGGCAGACCACCCCATTTTTCCAGGGTAGAACTAGTACTGTATGGTACTGGGGGGGGTAGAGGGCAACATATATGTGTAAGAAGCTATATAAGAATTGACCAAAACAACACGGAAATAAGTAAAAAATTAAAATATTCCAGTTTTGAGTGGGGTGTGTGTGTGTGTATAGATGTAGATGTACTCTTAGGAGTGCCCCTGAGGGTACAGTTTCTGGGGCACTGTTCTTTGCCGGTGACTTTCCTAGCCTACTTTCACAACATGTCATACTCTGTGCCCTCATTTGACCTGTAACAGCGATCTCCTCCAACAAGATCTTATTACAACTCAGCATATTGGGAATATGCACATGGCAAATGAGCTGCAAAAGCTACACTTTCCACAGACAGAAATTACGGTAGAAAGTGTATTTTTGGCACCAACTTCACAAATGACCTGGTCTAAACACAATGCCAACAGAAAGGGAACTAGACTCTGGGCTTTCTACTCCTTAATAAGGACTTCAAAACCACAAGTCAAAACTACCACTTACACCACCAGAAAGGCATCAAGGTCTTGAGTAGGACCAAAATGGAGTAGCCTAGCTGTTATATTTTAACAACTACTCAAGTAGAATTCCTTGGTGTATTACTGCTATGGTTGGAAAGCTTCAATAGGGCAATCTTGAAGAAAGGCGCAAAAACAACTGCCTGATATGATGAGGTATATTAAAAGACAAGATTAGATAGCCTGGTCAACATCGACAGAATCAGAAACATTCAGCAAAGTGATGCCCTCAATGCTTATTCTAGGAAAGAAGCGTGAACGATTTTGTTTAAATGGTGTTTAATGTAATAATTTTTTTTAGCATGTTAGGCCATACATGTATATGATGGTCGATTTTTGTGTGGTTGAGGCAGACCACCCCATTTTTCCAGGGTAGAACTAGTACTGTATGCCTTCTATTTATTTGTCTAGTTTTATGAAGATGTGATATAAAAGGAGATTAAAACTGTATTAAAGGGTGCATCTCACCATTTTGCTGTTTTGGGGTCAATTATGAATCTAAATACGATGTCCTACGATTTTTGTGGATTTCAACAGTTTTTTTTACATAGAAAACATAGTTTGAAGGTATGTACCTACTTTTTATGCATACTGAATACTAAATAATGTAATTTGCGGGTACTGGTACCCGGGCCGTGGGTACTGAATACTCTCTAAATTTATCCTGAATACTGCGTACCAAAAGGGGCGGAACAGCCCCATCCCAGCCATGAATGAGATGTTGCCAAGCATGAATGAGATGTGCAATTTTTCCTTCTAATCTTTGAGCAAAAATACGGACTGGAACCAGCTAAACTTCTCCATCAGAGTAGGCCTTCAAAGCCAATCAACCAGTGATTGCTGCATAATATAGTTAAGGCACACACTAGGAAGACATATATTTAAATTGTAAATATATACTTTTGAACGATTGCTTAATTCATCTGAACATAAGCAGTTGCCAAGACTTTTTTCCTACTGACTTTTTTCCAGGTCTGCCAAAACTTTTAACACAAAATCCTCAGATTTTTAAAATTTAAGATTTAAAATGCGCGAAGAACATTTTAAATGGAAATTTGGAGCTCGTGAATTGATTTTCGCACTATTTTTTTAAAGCACAAATTTAAATTATTTATGCAATCAATACAAGTTGATGCATTGTTTGATAGTTAGCACAATATGACCTATTTATGTGTCGACGTGCCGTAAAACACCATTCATTCATTAGAACATAATAGATTAGTATAGTAATTCGATTAGAAAGACTTGGTTTACTTTCTACCACAAATGTTTTTTTATGAAAGTGACCTTAATTTGCTACACAGATGCCTGCTAAATGCAAATACAAAGTCAACTCTTATACAAATTATTCATAACTTTCACATCCGGTCAACTTCCGGTAGGTTGAGATATTCAGTACGTGAAAATAAAGGGTTTACTCGGGACTTCATCCTCAATCTCCATATGAAAAATGAAAATACTGGACCATGATTTAAATTAAGTATATCCACATCGGTGTTTTAAAATGAGACAACGCCAAAAGCAGATACATAGATGTACATAAAAATAAAGCTTTTAATATAATTATCACTATAAACTAGTTTTATAAAGGGCTAAAGTCAGTTCAGCACCAACGATAAACACCGAGTTTACCCCCTACCAGATGTGGAGGTCTTTTATTTTATTGATCACTGATTGGTCAAATTATTTTGATGATGTCATGTGAAAGTTATGAATAATCTATAATCATCGTACACAGCAGCAGCAGTTACAGTGATACCACACACAAGGAGTTGCTAGCTCCTCACACTTACTAATTCAGTTTGGTTGACCAATTAAAAAAATCACAGATATTGCTGCATTAGGCATGTCATAATCATTATGCCACTGAAGGAACTAATTATGTCCTTAGGTGTTAATTGTATATTCAGTCAGTGCATTACACGGATGACCCCCACTGATTCGACACTTGTATATAGTCCTCTGTCTAGAGAGTGTAACGGGACCAATTCGGGAAATAGCTGATAAACTGTGGAAGTATTTCTGCCTTTAATGTTGTCTGATTTTAAAACACCAAGATGGATACATTTAATTTAAATCATGGTCTAATATTTCATTTTTCATATAGAGATTGAGGATAAAGTCTGAGTAAACTCCTTTATTTTCACCTACTGAATATCTCAACCTACCGGAAGTTGACCGGATGTGGAAGTAGTAGTTGCCATTAAAACCTTTAGAAAACAATTGCAAAACAAAATAACACTGAACAAATTAGAAAACCCAATTTTACCTGCGAATATTAAAGCAATCATCAAAAACAAGAAAGGTTGCACTGATATGTCAGGGCCGTCGTTTGACCGTTTTTGGGGCAGGAATTTGGCCCCATTCCCCTCCCCTAAAAGTATATATCTTCCCCATTTTCCTGTGAAAAATTCCCTCTCAAAAATAAAAAGTATTAGAATTTTTTTAACTCCAGAACAGGAAAACAGCATACAATTTGCAATTTGGAATGGTAAATTCTTGATACCACTTAATAAAACAACACACACTGATTTGTGTTTCTTAGAAATTCCCCTGATATGAAAACAATGCAAAATTTCCCTTCCTGAGGGCCCTGGCCCCATTCCCCCAAAGTGAAGGGAGGGCCCTGTATGTATTCCATTTTTAACAGAAATAATGGAAGTCCAACATCAAAATCAAATGGGAACATATTTATGATACTGAAGCCGAAATTTGGAAAGACATATATTCATCCACTTTCAAAATTACTTCTGGCACAATACTACAATGGTTTCAAACAAGAATTAACCATCGGCTTCTTTCAGCACAGCATTATCTACATAAAATAAAAAAAGCTGAAAACCCTTTTTGCCACTTCTGCCACCAAGACGAGATGATAGTTCAAATGTTTTGGAACTGTCCTTCATCTCAAATTTTTTTAACACAGATAAACTCTTTCTTTTTAACAAAAAACATAAATCTGAATCTGTCAGAAAAAGCATTTATTGGGTGTGTTTCCTATTGCATGCTCCAAAAAAATAGGGTCAGTAGGTAGGCATTTTTTTTTAATTTTTTTTTTTGGAGCAAGATATTGTGAGATTCTACCATGTCTACACGTATTTATCTCATAAACCCCATACAAGTTGATGATACAGCTGAAAGTTTCTCTATGATGTCAGTTTACCTCAATATATTGTGATAAATCATTGTTCAGAACAAATAAAAAAAAATATATATATTTTATTTCTTTTTTTTTTCATAAAAAGTTTTAGAGTCGGCCCCTTAAAAATAGGGTCGGTCGGGCCACCGGAAACACAGGCATTTTTTTTTTTTGCCTTAACACAAGAGAAGAACAATCGACTTTAGATACAAATTATTTTAGAAATGAAATACTACATTTTGTAAGTTCTCCTTCGAGAGTTGTGTGTGGCCCTGAAAAGGGCCTGGTATTCAGCATACCGAGAGCGAGTTATTGTTTGTTAATCATGGCGCCTATGGTTATCTCAAAACGACTAAAAACACCGCTCTCCCTAATTTACCTCAAAGATATACAGACTAGTTACCTCAAAGATATACAGACTAAGGCATCTGTATAAACAATTTTGTTTTTATTTCCAAAATCATATGTTCCCTGCCATAACCGTACATTACATGTACCTTTTCTGTATTAATTTTAATTTCATTATGCTAAAATATTATTTCATATGAATATTGCATGTAAATGTAAAGATATTGTAAGGTGTGTTAAGGGATGGTCCTCGCTGACCTTTGCTCCACCAATTGACGGGGAGATTAAACGGGTCGTCAGAAGATGTCTCAAAAAAAAAATGTGAAAGGTATGAATAGCTATTGCGGTAAAATCATGAACATTTTGTTTTGATGGATAATCCGGAGATTATAGGTAGACGTTTAAATACACTTAATTCCGGAGATACAGAGAGCGACTGAAACCCCTCGGAGAATCCAGATTTTATCCGGAGATTTGGCAGGCCTGCTGCACACAATCAATTTTGATTATCACGGCAGCCTCGCTTCCGAGGAAGGGTAAACGGGCTTTATGTATCACTGATCAACACAGAAGTTCAGCAAGATCTTTAATGACGTGCACAGGCTCTTCCTGCAAATGAGACCGACAGCTTTACAACCACTCTGAAGGATGGCATAGGACCCTTTCACAGTACCTTGCTCGGGTAAGATACTGCGGGAATGCGTTTTAAAACCCCGGGATATGAACCCATAGGGAATCAAACCCTTGATTTCTGTGACGAGGGTCAATTATGCTAGCCAATCAACCACCATAGTCAAAAACCGCATCCAAAGTTTATTTTGTTGATTATTTGTGGGAAAGTTTCTCCATAAATTATTTGCCATTGTCCAGAACTTGGCAGAAGGCTGAAAAAAAGCACATGTGCAGTAGAAGCTGATTGATATTTACAAGCTAAAACATTGTCATCTGAAATTCAATAGTACCAGATACCTGTATGCAAACATTTGGTCGTACTCCTTCTCCATTTCTGTAGTTTCAACCATTTCAATGTTAGGACAGACAGAAAATCCACGAGATTCAATCTAAAATGAAAGTAGAAACACTGAAATCAGGAACAAATCCGAGAATGTCCAAGTGTTGCTGGTTCTTGACTGCGATAAAATTCTATAAAGCCGGAGACCAGATATATTTGCAGTAAAGCTTCGAATTGACATAGACGAAGTTTTTTTTATGTTAAATACATTTCTGGTATGTTTTTGTTTATATCATGCTATAAATTAACAATGTAATGAACACATTGACTTTTAATTATAGGTAAATAAATTTCCTTTATAGGTCTTTTTTCTAAATACAAGTATTGTTGAGAAAAATCAAACATTTGTTTTAAATTAAATCCGCGAAATCGGATGACACTGACACGAAAATCAACATCGACTTTTATTCTACCAATTTTGACAACTGAACGAATTGGAACTTCTGGAGTCAAAATTTAAATCATTTTTAATACTCTTTCTAGTCTAATGCAACAAAAGTCAGGGGCGTATCTTGGCCTTTTTGACGGCATAGGCCCGCAATTAAAGTTATTATGCTAGTGGGGTCCGGGAACATGAACCCCACCTACGCAGAGCTACGCCAATGCAAGTAACTGTTTAATTTCAAGCAATTTCTTTGTTAGTTTGTAGCTTCGAAATAATTTGTATCGCTTTTTCTCATCCAACCATGGGTGAATCACTTTTTTTCATCCAACCATGGCTGAATCCCTTTGACAGGGTTCGACACTAACGCTAGTCCTGTGCCCACCTGTTTTTCAGGAGGACTACCTAAAGTGAAAGTTGGCTAGTCCATCGGACTAGTAATTTTTCGAGCCCCATTATAGATATTACGGCCGTAAAATACACATTCCTAATATAGGGTCGGGGTCACTCGATTAGGCAAAGTCGCTTAAAACGTCGCTATGATTTGGCTGACTTCGCTTTTCTATCCATGTGGGGCGAAATTTGAGTCGCCGTCATTTTCGGGTGATTTTCGGCAATTTCAAATGTGATTAACCTCATAATTAACAAAACCCTCTAAATTACAGGATCAGCTCGTGTTTCACAAGTACCTTATTTAACCCCATTACCATTAAATAACAACCCGACTCTTATCTAATCAGGGCAATAGCCTAGTTATCGATCATTATCGGTGTGCCTGAGGCGAGATGTGAATATAACCGACATGTTTGCTCGTTAGACGATCACGTGATTAGATCATGTGGGGATCATGTGCGCATTCTATTTAAGTAAACCAGTCAAAGCCGTCGTATTTTTCTGTTTGGTGAATAATTAAAAGTTGTACTACAAACTACTACGCAAGGGCGGGGTTATGATTAGACGAGATACTTTGAAAATGATTTCTCCAGCGATAAATAAATTTAAAAGGCGGTTATAATTGTATGATTGACATCGGCACAGTGAGTTGTAAAGAACCTTTGCGGCGGTCGTCAATAAGCAAAAGCGCAAACTTCTATTGTGTGTTTTATCGATGGCTAATTAGGAAATAAAGAAATGTGTTTGGTATAAATTGAGTTTGTTTGTGATTGCTCTATAGACGAGAGAAATCAACGGAAATGTATTGAATCCTACGATTAGTCATAGCCATCAATAACTTATCTATGTCTATGGATTAGCAGGGAGTAAGTATATAGGGAGGAGAAACAGATCGTTTTGCCATTTTATGTTGTCACGCCTGTTTCACTACTGCGTGAAAATGACTACTTCCGGTTGTTTCGCGCGTGTGTGAAAAACAGCAAATTCTTATAAATTATTACACTTACAAACTCGATAAAGGTGCAAAATGTAAACATAAGTATTATTTAATCACATGGTGTCCTCTGATACAGAGCGTGTATTTGTATGCATGTATAAAAGCACATTACTAGACGGTTCCGTTAAAATTAAAAATGGTATGGAGCTATTGCAAACGAGATACAAAGTATGGGTTATATTAGGCATTAATAATAACAAAAAGTGAATAGTAGACATATTTATCTTTATCAAGAAGGTAATTTCGTGATGTTGATTATAACAGAAAGCCGTAAAAAAGAGGCTGTAAAAAATGCCTAATTTGCGAGGTTGGCTGAAATTTTAACTTTTCAAATTTAACGCGCTTATGATCGATTTACCTGTATCGATAAAATAGTAAATGGCGGCGTTCAAGCGCAACAGCATAAATCGATAAACTAGAGCGTTTATGAACCCGTTTCTCCTCCCTGTATACTTACTCCCTGGGATAAGGTAATGATTTTGTGTTTTGTTACTCAATGCGGGTATGACTGAAAAATAAGTTTGGGGTAATTGTCGAATAATTAGTATTTTTCAATAAAAATGAAACGAAGACCAGAATAATATTGCATTCGATCAACATTTGTCAAGTTTGTTAGGGTTGAAAATGCATCTAAATCTGATGAAAGTCTGCCTGGGGAGAAACCGAAAAAGATTTAATAAGTTTTACGATTTCAGTTGGTATCTTCAAGACGAAAAGGGCTTTAGGCACTGTTCACTTTGAAGTTTGTCTCCTGTTATACACCTGTTTTTTTTGTTGCTAAATACACCGTTTTTTGGAAGGACCATCTAGTTCTTAGGAGGACTACTAGATTTTTAAAGTCACTAGTCCTGCGGACTACCCGTTTAAAAAAGTTAGTGTCGAACCCTGTTTGAGTGTGTTTGATTTGAACTCCTGTCGCAACACTACAGTCAAATTTTGTAATCGAACACCGAGAACCATGACTCGAGTCGCGAAAGTAGATCAAGAACATACTCCCCATTTTACGGAGAGTTGCCTAGAACAACATTTTTGTTCTTGGAGAGGGTGGTGCCGATAAATTTGCGAGCATTAAGCTTTAAGATATTCGTTGGTCTTGTTTATTTTAAATAGTAGTATATATTATTAACAAACGTCGGAGTTAACAATGGACAACTGTATCGCTTCAAAAAGAAATTTCAATGTTGAATATGTATGCTTCGGTCAACATTGTTTCGCCCTTGTGTAAATAATGCTAACTTTTAATTCAGAAAAAGTTTACCCCCACTATAATTGAAGGAATTTTTGAAAAGAACCTATTCAAAAAATCGTTCTATAACAGACAGTTAAGTCATACATGTAAAATCATTTTTATTTTAAAATATATAGCAATTGGAATGCTAGCTTTTTAATATTAACCAAACTCGTCCATTTTTCCGACGCACTCTTTTTCTTATCCATCCATGAATGCTGAAGATGCATGAATTTTGTGTTTTGGCCTCACGCAATATTTACTCTTGTCAACTATAGCAGAAGAGAAGACACAGCTAGTGCAAAACTATTTTTTTATAAGATCCTCAGGAGTACCAACTCATAATTCATTTTACGCATATTCAATCACGGGTATTTAAAAAAATAAGTGAAAAAAAAACACTATAATATGACCTGAACATGGATAGAGTTTTGATAAACGGTTTTGTAGTGTTATTTTGCCATTATTTGGTGGGTTAGTTTCTTTAAATAAAAAAATTGTCAGATAGATCAAATTGTACTTTAATTATTTTTGTGTTATGGTTGTCAGAAAAAATGTCAAATAATTTGGGAAATTTATCCTTAAAGAAACTAACCTGCCAAATAATGGCAAAATTACACTACAAAACAATTTATGAAAACTCGATCCATGTGTTCAGGTCATATAATAATATTTATGCATATGTTTTTAAAATACCCATGTCAGATTTATCATACTTACATTATGAGTGGGTAACTCGTAATTCGACTCTCCAGTTTATGGGTTAATGGTGTGTTTTCTATTGCATGCTCTGAAAAAAAAGGGTAGGTCTTTAGGCATTTTCTTTTTTTTATCACATAAAACCCATACAAGTTGATACAACTGAAAGTTTTATCTGTGATGTTGTCAGCTTATCTCGATATAAGACCGCCCAGTTAAATTCCGCCTTCCTATTACAAATAATAAGACACTTTAAACCAGATGACCATTGTTTAACTAAAGTGCATTTTACTAATTAGTTTAATAGTTTATTAGCGACGCATTGTTTACATGAAAGAAAAACGTTCATCTCGGAACAGATAATATGACATTCCAGGCAAATCATATTTTACACTTAATTGCTGTGTAATTCAGTGATAATTTGGATAGTTATCCCACCAGTGCCCATTGGATTACAGAAAATATAGAATGGTGGTATGTTTCACTTCCATGATGTAAGCCATGTGATAAATCATCGTTCAAAACAAATTTGGCATAAAAAGCTTTAGGGTCAGCGCCTTAAAAATAGGGTCAGTCGGATAATCGGAAACAATTTTAGTTTTCTTTTTGGCTTTAAGTGCAAATAGGTGGCACTGCAATCTTTTATGCCAGATTTCGTCATTACACTTTTTTAAATATTTGTTGGCATTTTACAGGTTAGTACATCATGTTTCCCACAAGTAGTCAGAGAAAACACTGGATGTTCACAGGTGTGTCTGAGATAGACCAGCTACGAAGTGAGGCAAATGAAAGATACATCAATGAATATGGGAAGAACATGGATGTAAGAGCACATACAGTTTTATGTACCCTAAAAACTCTGCTCAAGAGACCACCTACAGTATTTTAAAAGACCACTGTTTCAGTTCTCAATTGTATTGTTTTAAATTGATCTGCACCTGTATAAAGAGACCACCTGTATTAAGAATCCACATTTATAAAGAGACCACCTGTA
Source organism: Cyrtodaria siliqua (assembly GCA_037043455.1). Taxonomy (NCBI): domain Eukaryota; kingdom Metazoa; phylum Mollusca; class Bivalvia; order Adapedonta; family Hiatellidae; genus Cyrtodaria; species Cyrtodaria siliqua. The sequence goes on along the minus strand of JAWPHD010004455.1, from coordinate 124,277 downwards.
TTAAGAATCCACATCTATAAAGAGACCACCTGTATTAAGAATCCACATTTATAAAGAGACTACCTGTATTAAGAATCCACATCTATAAAAGGACTCCCTGTATTAAGAATCCTCATCTATAAAGAGACCACCTGTATTAAGAATCCACATCTATAAAAAGACCACCTGTATTAAGAATCCACATTTATAAACAGACCACCTGTATTAAGAATCCACATACATAAAGAGACTCCCTGTATTAAGAATCCACATTTATAAAGAGACTACCTGTATTAAGAATCCACATTTATAAAGAGACCTCTGTTTCAGTTCCTATTTGTATTGTTTAAATTAGAATGCACCTGTATTAAGATACCAATTAGTTGTCTGCTATTACAAGTTTGTCAGTACATGTATTTACTGATGTCATCAAGAAGAGTATTTGTATTTCTCAATAGGAACATGGTTCTATAATAGTCTGTGACCACACTTGTTGTATTTTCTTAATAGGAACATCCTTCTATAATAGTCTGACCACACTTGTTGTATTTTCTCAATAGGAACATGGTTCTGTAATAGTCTGTGACCACACTTGTTGTATTTTCTCAATAGGAACATGGTTCTATAATAGTCTGTGACCACACTTGTTGTATTTTCTCAATAGGAACATGGTTCTGTAATAGTCTGTGACCACACTTGTTGTATTTTCGCAATAGGAACATGGTTCTATAATAGTCTGTGACCACACTTGTTATATTTTCTCAATAGGAACATGGTTCTATAATAGTCTGTGACCACACTTGTTGTATTTTCTCAATAGGAACATGGTTCTGTAATAGTCTGTGACCACACTTGTTGTATTTTCGCAATAGGAACATGGTTCTATAATAGTCTGTGACCACACTTGTTGTATTTTCTCAATAGGAACATGGTTCTGTAATAGTCTGTGACCACACTTGTTGTATTTTCGCAATAGGAACATGGTTCTATAATAGTCTGTGACCACACTTGTTATATTTTCTCAATAGGAACATGGTTCTATAATAGTCTGTGACCACACTTGTTGTATTTTCTCAATAGGAACATGGTTCTATAATAGTCTGTGACCACACTTGTTGTATTTTCTCAATAGGAACATGGTTCTATAATAGTCTGTGACCACACTTGTTGTATTTTCTCAATAGGAACATGGTTCTATAATAGTCTGTGACCACACTTGTTATATTTTCTCAATAGGAACATGGTTCTATAATAGTCTGTGACCACACTTGTTATATTTTCTCAATAGGAACATGGTTCTATAATAGTCTGTGACCACACTTGTTGTATTTTCTCAATAGGAACATCGTTCTATAATAGTCTGTGACCACACTTGTTGTATTTTCTCAATAGGAACATGGTTCTGTAATAGTCTGTGACCACACTTGTTGTATTTTCGCAATAGGAACATGGTTCTATAATAGTCTGTGACCACACTTGTTATATTTTCTCAATAGGAACATGGTTCTATAATAGTCTGTGACCACACTTGTTGTATTTTCTCAATAGGAACATGGTTCTATAATAGTCTGTGACCACACTTGTTGTATTTTCTCAATAGGAACATCGTTCTATAATAGTCTGTGACCACACTTGTTGTATTTTCTCAATAGGAACATGGTTCTGTAATAGTCTGTGACCACACTTGTTGTATTTTCGCAATAGGAACATGGTTCTATAATAGTCTGTGACCACACTTGTTGTATTTTCTCAATAGGAACATGGTTCTGTAATAGTCTGTGACCACACTTGTTGTATTTTCGCAATAGGAACATGGTTCTATAATAGTCTGTGACCACACTTGTTGTATTTTCGCAATAGGAACATGGTTCTATAATAGTCTGTGACCACACTTGTTGTATTTTCTCAATAGGAACATGGTTCTATAATAGTCTGTGACCACACTTGTTGTATTTTCTCAATAGGAACATGGTTCTGTAATAGTCTGTGACCACACTTGTTGTATTTTCGCAATAGGAACATGGTTCTATAATAGTCTGTGACCACACTTGTTGTATTTTCTCAATAGGAACATGGTTCTATAATAGTCTGTGACCACACTTGTTGTATTTTCTCAATAGGAACATGGTTCTGTAATAGTCTGTGACCACACTTGTTGTATTTTTGCAATAGGAACATGGTTCTATTATAGTCTGTGACCACACTTGTTATATTTTCTCAATAGGAACATGGTTCTATAATAGTCTGTGACCACACTTGTTGTATTTTCTCAATAGGAACATCGTTCTATAATAGTCTGTGACCACACTTGTTGTATTTTCTCAATAGAAACATGGTTCTGTAATAGTCTGTGACCACACTTGTTGTATTTTCGCAATAGGAACATGGTTCTATAATAGTCTGTGACCACACTTGTTGTATTTTCTCAATAGGAACATGGTTCTATAATAGTCTGTGACCACACTTGTTGTATTTTCTCAATAGGAACATGGTTCTGTAATAGTCTGTGACCACACTTGTTGTATTTTCGCAATAGGAACATGGTTCTATAATAGTCTGTGACCACACTTGTTATATTTTCTCAATAGGAACATGGTTCTATAATAGTCTGTGACCACACTTGTTGTATTTTCGCAATAGGAACATGGTTCTATAATAGTCTGTGACCACACTTGTTGTATTTTCTCAATAGGAACATGGTTCTATAATAGTCTGTGACCACACTTGTTGTATTTTCGCAATAGGAACATGGTTCTATAATAGTCTGTGACCACACTTGTTGTATTTTCTCAATAGGAACATCGTTCTATAATAGTCTGCAGGGCTCGACGTTAACTTTACAGACAGCTTTTCCATGGGGCAAGTTAACTCTGAAATTTACTTGCGCTGGTTGCCCAATTATTTAGACACAAAGTTTTTATTTTATAAGGATATACTGTACGAGTCTTCAAGAGTATTAGACCACTTACTGATAGAACTCTCACAGCACTTTTCTGAGAATTCTAAAAGCTGGTCTAATACTTACAATGTAACAACAATAATAATATCAGAAACCTGCAAAGAGCGATTTGTTTCTTTTATATTTTGTCATATTCTATAGCCCTTGTCCCTCAGTTTAGAAGTTGCCCGATGGGATTGAGCCTTTGAGAATTTACCTTCCTGGAACCAAGAACCGGGCAGGCGGATAGTCCTTAACGTCGAGCCCTGGTCTGTGACCATATTTGTTGTATTTGTTGGGATTTATGGTAATGTAATTGCTTATAGGAACTCCCGTTTATAAATCGTAATTCCATATCAGTATCATAATGTATATATGTACACCATCAAAAGGGACATTAGCTTAATACTAGGAAGTAAGTTCCTCTTACTTTTAATTAAAATTGTCTCAAAATATCATAATTATATGTTTAATGTGAATAAATTTACTGATGAAGATATTTAAAAAAAATGTTTTAAAAAGTTGTTTTTCCAATCTTTGTTTAAACAGCCTGAAAGCAGAAGTAAATATTTCCTGTCTGCGTCAGAGGAGAAGCTGATGATGCGCCATTTTGAGTTCATCTTGAGGGAGTTCTGCAAGAAATTCACACCTACCATGCCAAAATATGTCCAGGTACTGTACCATAGAATTATGTTTGCCATGTTTAATATGGAGGGAGACATTGTTTTTACTCGAATTGTCAGTCTGGGGATGTCTTCACATATGTTCACTACCTTAGGTAGTAAGAGGTGTGGCTTGTCACCTCTACTTGTACATTTGTATATGGATTTCAACCAAAAATACTGAGAAGTATCCATTTTATGTCTGGCTTTGCATATCCTAAAAAGGTTTCGGTTCATTGATTTTTGCCAAAGTTATGGTACTTTAATACTTCAAACAGGAAAATGTCACTACTCTGTCTATATTTGTATACAGATTTTAACAACCAAACTCGCTGGGAAGTATCTGATCTGGTTTTAATGTTACTTTTTAGCTCTACATGTCAATGACCCAGAGAGTGAATATGATGGCTTATCGTCCCTCTTTCGTTTTTTGTGTATTAACTTATTCCTTTAAAACCAGGACATTCCTGCGAATATCTAGTTGGCATAACATGAAATTAAACTTCAAGCAAGATCCAAGATGTCCAACACGTCTAAAAAATAAAGTTTGTTATCGCTATTTAGGGCAGTCGATCTGCCGATTTTGCGTCCGGTAACCGGACGCATTCCCCCCTCCAAAAAGTATGTTTTTTACCCCCATTTCAGACTCAAAATTCCCCCTGAAAAAAACAACTTCTGGTACGTAAAATATTTTTTTGAGTACGAACTGTATTTAATACAAATAAAACATGTAGACTATTTAAAACAATGATTATAATCAAAATTATGGCCACAAAATAATTCACCCTTTCCTGTAACAGCACGCTAAAATTCCCCCACCCAAGGGTATGGGTCGCAGTCCCCCAAAACAGATCAACGGCCCTGCTATTCCTCTAGAATCACCATAGCTGTTGATATCAAAATGATCAAAATAATGTTCATGACAATGGTGTTGATGTATTGATAAGGCCTTCATGAAACCACAGCAACATTGCAGGGGATGTCTAGTTGGTTCGCAGTAATATTCCATTTCCTGCCAAATCCAAGATGGCCACTAAGGGTACAGTTAAACATAAATTTGGAAGTTTATTAATATTGCTTCTCTAAAATTGTAAGATGTATTAAGACTTTTACCACCAGAGTGATCTTACATAGATTTATGTGAGGAAAATGGGTGATAGCTACTTCTCCTTGACTACTAATGAGATCTTCATAGAAACATTGCAAGTAATGTCCTAAATGAAATATAACCTCCTAAATCCAAGATGGCCTTATTGCCTAAAAAAACCAGATGAACAGACGGCACAGAAAGGGTGCATCCATAAATTTCAGATCTGGCGAAGAATTGTGGTGCTCTCCTTTTCTAGAGTTTTATGGAACCAAAAATCATCAAAATCGGACCGTCACCAAAATGAAAGTTGGCGCGTCTATGTCATGTAGCTGTGCGCAACAAAGACATTTCCAATGGGGAATCACATTTGTCGTCCGCGTTTACATCTCCTATGTCTGCATGTAAAATCTTAGTTAATATTTTGTATGTAAGCTTGTATCTCGGAAACTACATGTACTTCACATAATGGATTGAATCTTCACTCATGTCTTCATCATCATTGAGCAACATGCTAGACAAGCGTCTGCTTCGACAGGCAGCTTTCATTTTTAATTGGTAGTGCAACCACTTATATTTTGTATTTCTTAATTTTTGATATCTTCTTCAGGGTACAGCTCTAACCTACTTCAAAAGATTTTATGTTCACATCTCCATAATGGATCATCACCCTAGAGATTTAATGTGAGTATTTATTTACGGATGCTTCATTGACATGTTTTACTTTAATAACATGGAAAATAATTAAAAAAACAATCCTTAAAATTAAGAAATAATTTGTTTTATGCATCTGCAAACTGTTTTTAGCTCGACTGATCGCTTATGCCGTGGTGCGGCGTCCGTCTGTCCGTAAACTTTTATTTGTAGCGACTACTCCTCTGAAACTACTGGATGGATATTCATGAAACTTTACTGAAATGTTGCCCATAAAGTCTAGTTGATCCTAGCAAAAATTCATGTTGATGTGAAATCCAAGATGGCCGCCAAAGCTAAAAATAGAGTTTTAAAATACAAGTTTGTAGCGACTACTTCTTGAAAACTATAAGTGATATTGATATGGGACTTTTTCTAAAATGATCAGCATGACATGTTGTCGGTCCTTGTCAAAAATCGTTTCGATTCGACGTTAAACATGGCTGCCAGCGGCCATCTTTGTTTAGATAGAGTTATATAGTAAAAACTTGTAGCGACTACTCCTCTGAAACTACTTGACGGATGTTCATGCAACTTCACAGGAATGTTGCTCGTGATGTCTAGTTGATCCTAGCAAAATTTCAGGTCGGCCGGAAATTCAAGATGGCAGCCACAGCCAAAAATTGATTTTTAAAAATAAGTTTGTAGCGACTACTTCTTGAAAACTATAAGAGATATTGATATGGGACTTTTTCTAAAATGATCAGCATGACATGATGGTTATCCGAGTCGAACATTATTTTGATTCGACATTAAACATGGCTGCCAGTGGCCATCTTTGTTTACATAGAGTTACATAATGAAAACTTGTAGCGACTAATCTGAAACTACTTGACGGATTTTCATGAAACTTCACACGAATGTTGCTCTTGATGTCTTATTGATCCTAGCAAAATTTCAGGTCGGCCGGAAATTCAAGATGGCCGCCATGGCTAAAAATAGATTTTCAAAATACAAGTTTGTAGCGACTACTTCTTGAAAACTATAAGTGATATTGATATGGGACTTTTTCTAAAATGATCAGCATGACATGATGTTGGTCCTTGTCAAAAATCGTTTTGATTCAATGTTAAACATGGCTGGCAGCGGCCATCTTTTTTTACATAGAGTTATATAATGAAAACTTGTAGCGACTACTCCTCTGACACTACTTGACGGATTTTCATGAAACTTCACAGGAATGTTGCTCTTGATGTCTTATTGATCCTAGCAAAATTTCAGATCGGCCAGAAATTCAAGATGGCCGCCACAGCTAAAAATAGATTTTTAAAAAATAAGTTTGTAACGACTTCTTCTTGAAAACTATAAGAGATATTGATATGGGACTTTTTCTAAAATGATCAGCATGACATGATGGTTATCCAAGTCGAACATTATTTTGATTCAATGTTAAACATGGCTGTCAGTGGCCATCTTTGTTTACATAGAGTTATATAATGAAAACTTGTAGCGACTACTCCTCTGTAACTACTTCAAGGATTTTCATGAAACTTCACAGTAATGTTGCTCTTGATGTCTAATTGATCCTAGCAAAATTCAGGTCAGCCGGAAATTCAAGATGGCCGCCACGGCTAAAAACAGATTTTCAAAAAACAAGTTTGTAGCGACTACTTCCTGAAATCAAAATCAATCAGTAGAGCTTCAAGGTCATTGACCTCTTGTTTCTTGTATGTTAGCATTGTTTTACTTGTATTGACCTACAGTTATATAATGTGATGACAAATATATACATATAACATGAAATGTCCATGTCAAAATCTATTCTATCTCAAAATTACTTCCAAAAACAGTTATTTCAATGTACTTTTACACTTAAAAGTTAGTTTTAAATAAAGAATCATTTATTTATTAAACAGACATGTATAACATATTTGCTGGTTTTCGGCTTGAAACTGCAAGCATTAGCTTCTGCTGGAGAAGTTCTGAAATTAATTCCCATGTCACTCAAAATCTGTAACTGAATAACCGATCAAAAGGCAACTAAATAACCAATCAAAAGGCAACTAAATAAGCAACTAAATAACCAATCAAAAGGCAACTAAATAACCAATCAAAAGGCAGAAAACTATCTAAATGCTCAGCATGCTTACTTGTTTTATACTAATTGGTAAAATAAAAATACTTAAGCGGTAAAGCAAGAGAGATATCTACTTTGTCGCTAGTATTAATCTCCAAGTAACAAAGTAGAGACAAATAAGTTTACTTATTTGATGACTTCCATGGCTTTGCAGTAAAATAATCTCACGTTTATTTGGTGCAAAAGCATATTCCCCTTTATCTCAAAAGCAGACGACCATGTGTACCACCCCCACCCACTTGGTGCATTTGAAGGTTTGAGCCTCACTGGAACAGTGGTGAGGCTGAGAAAAAAATAAAGCCCAAGGCTGTGCCGAGGGCTTCATTTTTTAGTGCCGAACTTGATAAACTAGATACGATCAGGTACTAACATGATATTCTGTTTATCATGTTGATCTTTTAAAATCATTTAATTCACCTTTTTTCCATCAAAAAATACTCAGATGTCATCAAATATACCCTGACGTCATCAAAATAGGTGCTGACGTGATAGGGAAGTAATTTTCGAGATAAGACTTTATCTCAGGCACCCTGTTTCTCGGCAGAATTACGCAGGTCGACATGATAAATGTGTGTCCTTAAAAAAGACAACTCACCTAGCCTCGTCCATCGGGGAGAGGGCTAGCGTGGTGCAGTCGGTAGCGCGGCGGATTTGTAAACGGAGGCCCCGGCGGAGGCCCTGGGTTCAATCCTCCATGGTGCCACTGAGTTCCGTCGGTGTGTTCTTGGGCAATCACTTTTCCTTAGCCCCGTCCGTCGGATGGGGACGTAAACCGGGTGGTCCCGTGTGTCGGTCTATCCTCCGAGCACGTTAAAGAACCATAGGAATCTATTCGATAATAAGAGTAGGGCAGGTTCCCGGATTCCTATGTATCCTTCCCCTCTCTCTGGGGCGTCTCTAAATAACCTATACTGTGTTGATGAGCCGTTAAACAACATTCAATTCAATTCAATTCGTCCATCGGGTGGGGACCTTGTATCGGAGATAATCCTTCTGAACATGTTGAACTACATTAGGCATCAGTTTGATAGTAACATTTGGGCAGGGTTTAAGGATTACTGTGTATCCTTCCTTCCCCTCTGTCTCGGGTGGCTCCAGATAACCTAAACAATGTGTTGAAGAGCCCGAAACTTTCAGGACGTCTGTGCCCGGATAGCGCCCAGGCGTGGGGAAAGTTTCATTCAGATGCTTCCACGGGCGGCGGAGTTGATTCCTGACTGTTGTATATATGATATGCGGTATAAGATAATGCTTATTGTGTTATGAAGTATTGGTATGCATATATTGCAGGTTGACGTGTGTGTACTTGGCGTGTAAAGTGGAGGAGTTTAATGTTTCTATTGGACAGTTTGTGGGTAATCTGAAAGGGGACAGGGAGAAATTTGCCAACATAATTCTCGGATTTGAACTAATGTTAATGGACAAACTTCACTATCACTTAACCGTGCATAATCCATTTAGGCCACTTGAAGGATTTTTAATTGATTTAAAGGTGAGTTTATATGTTTGAATATTTAATTTATTGTGATAATATTTGAGGAAGAAATCAATTTTACAGCTTGGTAACAGCTTTAATCAAACTTGCTGAACAGGTTCATCCGTTGTTACTCGACACATCTGCTGTTAATTTCCCCTGGCGATAATTGATCTGACCATTACTAGTGATTTTCTGTTGACCCTTAAGTGGGCAAAAGTGTGTGTGGTAACTGTTGAGTTTCTAAATATCAGTTTGTCACATCTTAATTGCAGACATAAACCAACTGTCATTGAAAAGACAGTATAAGCTGCGGCCCTTATTATTTTATCCAGTCAGTCATGACGCTTTATTCAACTCTGTTAACACATTTAAAATAGATATATAACAGGGCCATGTATTTTGTTATCGTGCATCGTTACATGAAACGATGGTGGTGCCATTGAAAAGGATGTAAGTAGCATCGGCCTCTGTACCACGACGAGGTCCAGAACATTTAACTTTGACGGGGGATTTTTTGAATTCTTATAACAAAACAAAAAACATACACGTACATATGCTAAAAACAACAATCTTGGATTATCAATGCCCCTGTCAAAGCTAGATGTTCTGGACCTCGTCGTGGTACAGAGGCGATGCTGATTACATCCTTTTCAAACATTGACTAGCTGCAGTACACTGTATAATTAAAAAAACAATCAAAAGTTTCAATTTCTCTCTAACGTGAATATTTTAAACTGGTTATATAAAGTGAAATAAGAAAGCGAAAGTTGTTTTCCGCCCATAATGGGTTTTCGTTCGTTTTTCAAAAAGTTTATCGATAAATGGAGAAATGGAGGTGAACACATTTGTTTGTTACAATACTTCATAGTAAGAGTTGGTGGTGTGGGTGGGGGCGGGAGACAAATTCGACTAGGGATTTCGGACCGATGGACATTTTGAAATTTCCCCGAGTCTTGATATACCGTATTTTACCGGGTATAGTACATACCCACTTCTCAGAGTTCAAACCTGGATAAAAAAAGTTGTTTCCCTGTATAATGCACATCAAAATACTATTTTTCCTAGATGAACCATTTGCCGAAAAGAACAGGTTAAGTTTACGATCAATAACTTTTTCTAATTGCATCACGATAATTAAAAACACAGCCAGCAGAATACGGTACAATGAATTTAATAGTGGCAAAAAGCTTGTTTGTCGCGATGCAGTTCGACATTAATCAAAGTTATGATCAAAGTTTATGTAAAACAGGTAAAAAAAAACTGTGTACTATACAAGGTAAAATACGGTATGTGTATATATATTTATAAAGTACAAAATCAAGTATTTATATTTTCACTTATCTATAAAAGTCCATATTTAGTCCATTCTGGTTCCTTATTCTTCACTCCACAGACACGATACTTCAAAGAGAAACCCGAGGATGTGGAAAGACTACGTAAAAATGCGGAGGAGTTTGTCGACAAATCCTTGGGCACCGAAGCCTTTCTTATATTTGCTCCATCACAGGTATTTTACTTATTTCTATTTGCAATAGAATTCTTCTTTATGATGTTAACAAGAGTGACATTTACGTAGATGAATGCCACAGCTGTGGTTATAGAGTTTGGCATTGTCTGCTATAAAAAACATCAATACATGTTTTAATTTTAACACAAGTGTATTACCGTATTTTACCTTGTATAGTACGCAGTTTTTTTACCACTTTTACGGTTTCCAAAAGGGGGGTGCGTACAATATAAGGAAACAATAAAAAGAACTTTTTTTTTCTTGCAGGAAATCGATGTCTGGGAAGAAAAACGTTGACGACGAACAGACATTGAGACAGAAAATTGTGAATACCGATAATACACAATTTTTTCGTAATTTACTCGCTTCATATAAGTAATATATTGACTTAATCCGATTTATAAATGAATAAAGTGTATTATGATGCTTCTTTTTGTATAAATGTTTGCATGTTTGTTGTAAAACTTCAATAAATTGTGTGAAAAATCGTCCCTCGATCTTTTTGTTTATATCGCGTGACGTAATATCACGTGACTTCCAGCTGTTTAGACTGGTACATACTGTACATGTAGTATTTTTAGTTCTATTCTATTCTTATATTTATAGGATTTTATTTAATATTTTATAAAAAATGAATGAAGTTTTTGCTTTATTTTGAAATACATATATTTTAGACGGCGTAGAAAGGCAGAATCACCCTACTTTGAAATGGCAATTATTCAATAATGCTTGTGAAAACATGCTTACCGGTACACATTTGATGATTGATAATTGGGTCAAACAATATCGCACCTCGGCTGCAGTTTGTTTTGACACATTATAAACACGGGTAGAATGGGTTATTCTATTTTTATAATCCTTTGAAGTTGCCGCGAGTATCGACTATTTCTGAGGATGCACTTTGACACGCCATGTGACCTTTACCAGATTTAGCCATGGGGTACAGGTAACTGATCACGCGTTACCCATCTGATTCACTTATGATAAACTCTGGTTCCCGTGAATACACAATGTTAGTACAATCGGCGTAATGGATTACCGTAACCAACGACTTTGTTGTGTTTTAGTAGATGTAATTATCGGATTACGGACAATTATCTGCGGCATTATAATTGGCTCTTTGATGAGATGATACAAGATAGGTACTCCCCTGAAGATTGGCAATTAATGATTGAAGTAATTATATTTTCTTTTGTATGCTAATTATCTCGATCGTGATTTTTTTTATTTTTTTTTAATTTTTATTTTCGTTGAATGGTTCATCTAGGAAAACTACTGTCAACATAAATAAATAAACACACCCACACTCCTCCCACTAGTTTATTTTACCACTATTACTACAATACATCACAGTCTCAATATGCGTTAAATACAAATGAAAATGAAAAGCTTCTTCTGTTCATGTTTCTTAACAAATGACTTCACCTTTATCTGAAAAAGAAAGCATAATATTTTGATGCGTACTATACACGGAAACAACTTTTTTACCCCAGTTTTGACCTCCGAGAAGGGGGTGCGTACTATACACGGGTGCATACTATACAAGGTAAAATACGGTAGGACTAAGTTGTCCAAACATTTGATGGAATGTCTCATACTTTGTGGAGATGTCCCACTTAGATTGCCTTGCTAATGTGGCTGTGTTTGTAACCATGTTGTACGTTATGTGTTCTAGATTGCCCTTGCTGGTGTGATATTGAGTGCAGGAGAAGAAAACATCAGTCTCGACAAGTAAGCTTCTTATGTTGTATCTTACTTGTATTCTTTGTTTTAGCTCACCAGGGGGTCATTTCACTAAACATTGTACGATAATTTTGTTCTTAAGTCCAAATTTACAACCTGTCCCTATTCATTTTCCTTAGCATTTGAGGTAGTTATGGGGAGATAATGCTAAAATAAAGACATATTTAGAAAATCTAATTCAATTTTCATTACTTGTGTTACTTGAATAGCAAAAAGGATTTTAAGAATTTAACGTACGATCAAAATCATCGTAAAAAGTTTAGTGAAACAGGCCTCTGACAGAACGTATAAATTATGCTTTCCTGAGCATATAAATTATGCTCAAATTAGCTAATGTTAACACTCATAACATGTCTGTGAGTCATCATATGCTTAATACTTCTTCTTTAGAGTAAAGTTAGAATAACCAACTAAACATAGATGATTCTAATTTCTAAGGTAAATGTCGGTCAAGTTTATCCAAATGATTCTGATCTATCATTCAATATGGCCAATCGAGGTTAAAACTAAATTTATACACAGTTTTGCTAGAATTATTGATTTAATACAAATTTGATTATATGATTATAAAATAATACTTGACATAAATGCGTATCACGCTAATGTTGAAAATAAATGTTGGGGCTTTAATCCACATTTGCCAGTAATTTGATTTGATAAATTTCAGATACGTGACAACGGTGTTGCTGAAAGAATCGCCACCAGACGAAATAAAGAGAATGGCTCACCAAATTAAACGTCAGTAAAATAAATATATTGCAGTAATTAACCCAGATTTGGTCCGGGTTGTGTTAGAATGTAGATTCCAGTGTTACTAAACCGTGGTGCTTGCCATACACCTTGGTGCCATCTTTGCAACATACAGTTTTGACATCAACATGCTCATCAGATGAATAACTGTGTAGCGGTTGAGTAACTGAATGATGGTAGAGATTGATGAGAAATTCAAACAAATGCACATACTTAAAGGGACACACGGCAATCTTGAGGTTTTTATCAAGCATCAATATTGGCTTCTCTATTTATTTATGAAGTAACATTTTGACTTTAAACCTGCTTGCATATCATTAAATAAAATTTTGAGTATTCACTTTTCTAAGCTCTTTTACCAAATGTTGAAATATATTATTGGTGCAATATTATCAAAATTCAGTAATATACCAAAACAATCTGGTTTATACTATTCTTATAATTATTATTAATGATTGAACGAATGCATGTTATGTAGAAAAACTAACGGGACACCGCGAGTTTTTGACAAATCAAGATTGCCGTGTGTCCCTTTAAAAGCATTTTATAGATTTTATAATATTGCGTATTTTTTGGTAATATTTTAATGAGTCTAATCAGTTGGTGCCACATTGGAAGTCAGTGATAAGAAATGTAATAACGCAATGTCATTTTGACGGAGCAATTACCCAAGATGAAGTTGTATGGAACCAATAAAAATCATCTAATGCCCCAATTATGCATGACCTTTTTGCTTATTATGAATTTTCATGGAAACTTTAAAACATAAAAATCACTACAGGCATCCTTGGTTAATATGAATTTTCTTGGTCTTACCTTGCACCACTTTATTGTTATTCACTGAAGTACTATCAATCAGTACTGTTATTATGTACTGATGAATATAAAGTTTCTTTTACTGTTTTCTGTACTGTCATTTTGACTTGTTAATGTTTACTTTTATTATGTACTGTTTATGAGTCTGTGGTTTCTTTTACTGTTATTCTGTACTGTTATTGTACTGTTTCTGCACAGTTACAGTACTGTTACTGTACGGTTGATGTACTGTTATTGTACGGTTTCAGTACTGTACGGTTACTGTACTGTTATTCTGTACTGTTGATGTACTGTTATTGTGTATAGTTATTTTGTACTTTTTCTGTATTGTTGATGAATGCATCAGAAGCTTTTCTAACTCCAGGTATTAAGTTCATGGTTAAGAACCAAGACCCCCTACCAAGAGAGCTGATTGGTCCAGTACAGAAAAAGTTGGAAAACTGTCGTAACCAGGAAAATAATCCAGAGTCAGAAATGTAAGTTTAAGTGCTATTTTGCATATTTCTCAAACTGGGCCATGTTTTGCTATTGGGAAAAATTGTAAGCAACATTTTTGTGTAGAAACACATTTAATTGTTGTAGAAGTTTCTTTCACATAAATGTGTGACACTTCATTGTCCCTTTTTCTTGTCCATTAGCTGTAATACAGTCATGCAGTAATTATTCAGTGTCCAGATTAAGCACTCTCCATCTCACTAAATGCGCGTAGAAAATGCTAGGTACGTGCACATTTTTAGAAGTGCAGCATTTTCCCTCAAATTCTGATAATTAATGAACTGGATCCATTATTACCTGTCAAAATCAGAAAATTATTCACACGCTAGATAGATTAGTGCTCAATGAATGTAATGGATAAAATTTGTCTGGTTCTTTCTAAGCGCATGTTCATTGCATAGAAAACCAATGATGAGAGTTTGACGAATGGAGCTGTTCGAATCAATAGTTCGAAATCAATTAGGGGGAGAATGAGAGCACAAGGTCACCACTCAATGGGTGTTTGATCTTAAAATGTGATTTTTAAATGTGACTTGGCCGGAGAAAAGAGGTGATATTATATTTAGGTAAAAGGTTTAGACGCTGGTTATTCTCACGCCTTTCTAGGCCTGCACACGATCAATTTCATGACAAAATATTTTGTTATTTTATCTTCAGATACAAGAGAAAGTTGGAAGAGATGTATGATGATGAGGAAGATGTCAGAAGTAGGAAGCGTGCCCGGATAGCTCAGGTAATGCACACGGTGTACCCAAGTAATGTATTTTTTTTTTACAAACTTCATCAGTGTCTTTCTAACAATGACAACTTCAACAAGTTCAATTACCAGCCAAATTTTGGTAGAAAAAGAATCCCCTACCCAACCCACTCCATCCAATTTTTAAGAGCATTTATATTTCAGTCTATTTCCACCAAATTTGTCTGAAAAGATGTTTATCAGACAGATAAACCAAATTCGAAAGTCAGGTATTTTTTTTACCACTAAGAATGCCTGTTTCACTGATATATTACTTGTACGAGTTCTTAAATTGTGTCTGGAATGTCAAGACAAATTTACCAGAAACAAGTGCCCTAAACAAAATGTGAAATCAGTGAAAAATACATGTTGTGTTAAAAACAAAACAAGACTAAATTGCTCAGGTATCGGGAAACGTGATAACTCTGCCCATGGTGTAGAAAATTATATTTTCCATTGTGAAATAAAAAAACCAGAATTATTGTTTTTCCAGGAGGAAAAGGAAGCCGAAAATGCACTTCTGGGAATCTGATGATGATCCAAAACTCATGGTTACCGGATACAGGACCAGGATGTTAGAGCAGAAAATACTTCAGTCTTGTTGCCATTACGGAAATGGGAAATGTTAACCTGGATCAAAATCTTTCCCATGGGGCTATTCAGGATGCAGAGCTGACGTGCGTTGACATTGAACAGGAGCTGAGACTGTGTGTTGAGTGTGTGTTGAGTATTTAAGACGATTCATCATTTGGTGTAATTTTAAGTACTTTTGAAAAAGATGATGATAAACTACTTTTTATCAGGAAGGGGTTAAATACTGTTACATGTTGTCATTTAATAAATATATCAATTACGAGCGAACATTATATATCCCAGTCAACCTACGAGTACTTTTGCTGGATTTTATCACAAAGCTGCTGTAAAGTGTTTATGCTACTATATTGTACCTTAATGACTTTGCTTAGATCTGAATACAGATAGGGCGTTACAAGATAATCATATGATTAGAGATGCACTTGAACAAAGGAAGTATGAGACAATAAACTAGACAAGAAAAGTAGTGGGTAGAAAAGGAAGTGAATATAGGATAATAGAAGGAAGTGGGTATTGGTCATTCGTTTTGCACAAGTACTGAAATGTTGACTTGTCAGCTACTGTTTATGAAATGTTAAGAATAAGACCATGGATGTTTTTGATTATAAGAATGTTAACAATAGCAAATGTTGTTTATCCTTTAACCCGCTACATATACATAATGTACTGTTCTTTCTTTGAATAAAGACCATTCCATTTATCTAACAAAGGGGTGTTTTGGGGGAAATGACTGATCAGCAGCTGGACATTGTAAACCCTGATCAGCCTGTGAGTTACTCGCAGAATGATCTGGGTTTACAATGGACGCAAAGGCTATTATAGTCATGCTTAACGGGTTAAGGGTTAAGATTTACTCGCAGAATGAACTGGCTTTACAATGGACGCAAAGGCTATTATAGTCATGCTTAGCGGGTTAAGCGTTAAGATCTATCTTGGTTTTATACATCACATCTCTGCATATACCATATTTCACCTAATAGTAGCACCCGGGCAGTTTGCAAAGGGGACACTCTTATTTGTATTATTATCATATATATTTATTTTTATTTTATTAAGGTTATACTTAAAAGCAGTTCTTGGCAGATTGTATACCTCAAACTGAGCCCCAAATGTCGTTCACACTAAATATAAATCTGTCTTTTTATTTTACAAAAGAATGTCAGAACAGTTATTGAATTCTGAATAATTTTTTATCAAGGGAAGATTTCTGAAAAAAGGTGGGGGCAGATTCTATCAGGAGAGGTGCTCCTAATATGGGAAATACGTGTTTTATTATTCTTATTACAAAATTAGCTTCTGGGAGAGTAATAAAGCCATGACATAACGATCGTAATACACTAGTGAGACATGACATAACTATCACAACTCATAATACGCTAGTGAGACATGACATAACTATCATAATACACTAGTGAGACATGACATAACTATCATAATACACTAGTGAGACATGACACAACTCATAATACGCTAGTGAGACATGACAACTATCATGATACACTAGTGGGACATGACATAACTATCATAATACACTAGTGTGACATGACTTAACTATCATAATACACTAGTGAGACATGACATAACTATCATAATACACTAGTGAGACGACTTAACGTCAATGACGTCACTATAAGGTACGCTTACTGGCGCTATGTGACGTTTTGAGTTACGTGATAAAATAATTTGAGTAATTTATTATTGATTATTGAATAAATGGCAAATTCATTGTATCAAATAATATTTGCCCACTTTTTTAATACATTCAGTAATAATTACTCCTGTTTGATCCTTTATAATATGACCTTGCTCTAGGGCAATGGTTTACATATTTTATTAATTGGTTGTCAATTATATATGGAGCAGGTATATTTATGCACCTAGTATCAGTGTTTTCCCCCACCAGGGGACGTGGTCATACCTAGGGGAAGTAGATAATTGTACAAACTGATTGTCTGATTTCTATCCGAAGGAGCAACATTTATGACTACCAAATATTCAGGGTAGGATTTAATATCAGTCTCAAATAGCCCCATGTTGGTACCAGGTTCTGTCTAATTCCCTATTCGGTGTCATCATTCTCGGTCAGATTCCCGCTTAGCGGGAATTCATTTGTCTAATCCCCTCAGCCATTCGGGCATGCTTCCTACTTCTGACATTCCCAAAGATTATCCCAGCTGACAACTGTTTCTCGATATTCAGCTGTATGTTATTGATAGGGCAAATTGTAATGGTGAAGATATGAATGAATCTTGTTTTAAATTTAAAAGTTTTAGTTTTACATGTATATAATTGAAATGCATTCATGCAAGACAAATACTTTTCAGGGATTTCTCTCAGTGAGACATTTGAAATCCAGTATTAAAGTCATACTTCTTATAGGTCTATTTTGAAGAAAATGGGGACTTCTGTTGTTAGGGAAGACATTGATTGTTTCCACAGTATCGCAAGGTTAATGCCACAGTCGTTTAAAATTGTACCTTAAAAAACGATTCTTTTATGGGGGAGGACATTGTTTGCATTTATTATTGTGCACGCTTTGCAGGTCAGAACGATGTGTGTAGTGAGACATTCCCATTCCCATTTCATATAATCGTCGTTTGATAAAACTTGTTATAAAGTCAATTTTATTCTTAACTTATCTATAAATTGTTTTTGATCGATTTATTGGATTTTCGCTTTTTAAAAACATCAGTGAAACAATTTTTTCGAGATTCTCTACTCAGATGCTATAACTACGTGGGGAAAATTACACTTGCAATTATTTTACTGAAAACGATAAAACAGAACAGGAGGCGATTCAGTTGTATACCAATTCCTAGATACTTGTATTCACTACACTAAGTCTAAATAGGGAAAAAGACTTCATTGTTCCAGTAGAATTATCCATTAACCAGTTCGTGATATTAACAAATAGAAACATCAAATCGCTTCAAATTCATATTGCTTGTACATTTATTATAATAAGGTCAGTAACAATTCTTTAGTACATGTATATGCCTATAATTAGTGTATGCATAAACCTAGAACCATCATTTTGTGACAATGGAATACCAAAACCTGTGTCGTTACTAGCGTTTTCTGATTCGGTATCGCTATCCTACTAAAAATAGATCATGATATCATGTGACATTGTGTGACGTCGCCCACCTGGGTATAAACTATTTCTACTGTGCTATAATATTTTAGGAGCATCCTTATGAAGGTATTTAATAAAAGGATCATTTATACTAGAGTAAGTGTTCTGGAAGCTTGCATCACCTCTTGTGGTTATGTCATATCCAGGATCACACTCGAGCTAAAGCCTTTGTGAGATCCTGCAGATATAACTTGTCCACTTGGGGAGAAACGAAACAAGCTTCCAAAACATGTTACTCATAAGATTTCTCTCTTATTATATTCTTTTAATACAGTGAAATAGTGGATTTTTTTATTAAAATAAAACCTTATGTTTTCATTGTTTATATTTCATATGTGAAATACCGAAAATGACGTAATGCCGCTGTTGACGTTGTTGACGTTATTAATGTCATTGTTTTGGTGCATTATGTTTTTTCTGCATACGTTTCAATGTTGTAAGTATATAATAAATAGAATATTTGTTGGTTTGTCCTAAATATAGGATTTATTTTGATCTCGATGTGAGAAAACTCAAATATTTTAAATCCTGCTAAAACTTTTTCTCACTTCATATTTGAGTTTTCTCACATCGAGATGAAAATAAATCCTACATGTATATTCACTCCAAACCAACAAATATCCTCTGTGTATCATTGTACGGTATTTGATGTTGAAAAAGACCAAATCCAAAAAAGCAATACAGTGCTGCAGCCAATTTGTGTTCATTGTGTTATCTGTTAATAAATATTATACAATTACCGGTATGGACTTTTCAGCTGTTATACATGATGTGATATGCACCAAAAAAATCATTATTGACCGAGGCGATAGCCGAGGTCAATAATGATTTTTTGGTACATATCAACATCATGTATAACAGCTGAAAAGTCCATAACTGTTTTATTATATAACCCTCAATTTACAATTATATAAAACAGGTCAATATCAAAAAAACAATTATATAAAACAGGTCAATATCAAAAAAACAGGTCAATATCAAAAAAACAGGTCAATATCGCTAGATATTTTTTCTAAAAAATTACTTTTTAGCCAATGAAAACGCGTCTATTTATAGGTTATATAATAAATTTCATTATACATGTACTTATATCTTTCTTTTGATTCTATATACCAGACTTTTCTTCAATCCCGAGTTGATATTTATCAGCGGCAATCTCAATGTGTTCATTTTAATCAACGACAATCTCAAGTTTGTGTAAATCCATGATCATGATGATATCTGGATAATTTGATTTCTGTATGAATGTTAAGTAAACTATACAATGCTGCATATTAAGGGACATAAGCCTTTTGTGCGGGTCTAGAGGTCACACTTGATATTAAAAAATAATCATATTTTTCTGTTCTAAAAGGCAAACATAATGAACCTAAAAATGACACCTTACTTTGCGCAGTAATCTACAACAATTTAAATCCTTAGAAGTCAATGGTTAGAACTATTTATCATGCAGATATGCACTTTTCTGCCTAATAAAGGGGTGACCTAATAAATTTTGCTTTATTAGGCAAGTTGACCAATAAAGCAAATCAATGCGGAATACCTCGGCGTTTATTGTGCGTAACGTTATCTGACGTCGTGCACATAACGTTGCCTGACGTCAGAAAAAAACAAAAAAGAACAACATGGCGGCGTCCTCGATAAGCGTAACATTCTGAAAAAAGGTAATAATAGTAATTCATACAGAAAATGTGGATAATCTACATGATAAATAGAATATTATGTCAGTGCCTTTTACAATCAAGTTTATTCGGCTCGGCACGAAAACGAAGAATGGCTCGGCAGAGCCTCGCCATTCTTCGTTTTTTAAGCCTCGCCTAATAAACTTGATAGTAAAAGGCACTGACATAATATTCTATATTTATCAGAGGGACTGCCTACTGAGAAGGGTACTATTGACAAAGATGTACTATTGCACACTAAATTTACTATTGCACAGTCACATGATATTTCCAATGAGAATGGTCAAAACTATTTAATCACACGTGACTGCTTCTAGAAATAGGTTTGTGTAGTACAATTACGCAGGGCACATTGAGATGAGAGGTTCTTGAACATAGATGTTGCAGTATTAGTAACAATACTGTTGAGCTGAGCTTTCATGCTGAGATACATGTATTTTGAAATAACACATGATATTCTGATATTCTGATAACCACTGAACCGCCGTTTGCTCATGCCCCACCATGAAATTGGAATGGAACGGGTATAGTTGGTACACTTGTCACTCTATCAGTACACACGAACACTATGTTGTGTGTATTCAAGTTTTGCATTCAAGTTTTTGATCAAATCCATTACTCAGATAGCAGAAGCCATACGACTTCCAGACTTTATACACACATTTACATAACCCCAACACATTTCTAGCATCAGTAGGTCACTGTGACATATTTCGCAATAATTCAGTTGCCCCTCTTTATATCATTGTGCACATAATGAGCAGTTAGCCCGAATCTATTGTCTCTTTAACATGTTCGACTCAGAATCAGGAATATTATCATGGGTTTAGGTCTCACTGGTGCCTCTGAGTTTTGTCGGTGTGTTCTTGGGCAAGACTCTTTCCCTAGCCTCGTCCACCAGATGGGGACGTAAATTGGACAGACCATTGTATTGGAGTGTATTGGAGCCAATCTCCTCCGAGCAGGTTAAGAACCATAGGAATCTGTTTGATTGTAAGAGTAAGGCAGGTTCCCTGAATATTATGTATCCTTCGCCTCTGTATCTGTTTAAATACGAAGTAAGACCAATACTGGTATATAACTTACTTTAGGAGAGTGCGTGAACTTAGTAACAGCTAGAACGGGACAACTTGAATCCGTCTATTTAAGGCCACCTCTAGGGTGGCTTGACATAACCTAAAAAACGTGTTAAAGAGCTGTTAAACAACTTTTAAACAATTACTTATAATGCTTTATTTATGTAATAGATAGAGTATGGTTTCATTGAGTTGGTTCATTAAACATCGAGATGGGCGTAGCCCTGTACTGTCTGTATACCAGATATCGTCATTTTTATGTTGATTTTTTAATATATCTCAATCAAAACTAGACATCTCATAAATATTTTTGCCGGTAGAGAAGCTTATTCCCCTGCCGTAAATATTCTGTGTTAGCATTGGTCCTATTCTCAGTAACAAGTGTCACGTGACCGTTACTAAATATAGACTGAATTGGGCCGGTCGTTTGAGCTGAATGAAGTAGTTATCGTCATGTTCAGTTTAATACCGAAAAATCCATGTTAGGGATGATGAAAACGTGTGCAGTTATTAATTGAAAAAAAATATACCATTGCATATGAATACACAAAAAAATATCTAGAAAAAATATATAGATCTACAATTTAAAATGTTTTTTTCAATTGAAGGTATCGGGTGTAATTTACTTCACTTCGACGTTCATAATTTAAAGGGAAATAATTGTCCGCAAATTTAAATCGAATGACGTGAACTAGTTGTTTCCGTATACCACATATACTTTTAATATTTTGTGCATGTCAGATTGATTCAATGGTTCGACGTAAAAGGTCAGCTATTTTAAAAGGAAATTTTCCTGCGCATGCGCATTAGCGTGTGATTCCCCCGATTGTGTTTTGTTTATAACGGTATTTATATAGGTAAACGAGTTGGTTTGAGAGTGTATGTTAACATTTCTAAACTATTTTTTCCTCCCCAATCGTCTGATGATAGTGTGTAGTGATTTGTAAAGTGGGGTCGAATAAAATCACAACATCGAGCGTTTTATTGATAACGACGAAATCTGGTGAATGACGATAACTGGTACACAACCAGTATAGATGAAACCATACTCTATTTGTTTTGTAGCATGTCCATTTCAGCTCCCTGCCATACTCTTGTTATTCAAACTGTTATTCTGACAGGTCTTATTTTCAATTAAACGATTTACAACTGTGCTGTTACAAAGAGAATTTTCAGTGACCATGCTACAAATATAGTTTAATTTCCTTTTGGCTGGATTATTTATTCCATTCTGCTATAATATGTACAATGCTTCATTTTAATACTTTCGGTTCTATTTCACCCAATGGTTCTTTACATTAGAGGTAGTCGGGAACAATTCATCAACTTCCGTTTTTTACTTCCTCAACGTGATCTTTGGATTTTAAACCATGGCTACTGGAGGAGGATGTCCGAACATTCCTCCACGTTTACAGAAATCAAAGTCGATAAAGAGAGAAGGCACGAAGTCGTCCGTCGACATTCTACAACAGATGGGATTTTCCCAACAAAGGGCGTAAGTTTACATGTCGATTTCGGATACCTGTCAGGTCCTATGTCACGGTGTACACATCGTGACCTAATATGATAATACATAATCGTATGATGTAATTTGATATTTGTTGTTTTTCCAAAGAACTGTACAACCATTTTGTGTTGCATTTACATTTGCATGTACAATTGAATTCATGGCTAAAGTTCTCTCAAGATAAAAGTGTTTATTTATTTATTGTCTATAATTTGTTCGGAGTGCTTGTTTCAGCCAAAGGATTTTCTGCAGTAACTTGAGCAATTTAAATAATAGTACATCAGTCATATATCATTAGAACTGGCATTTTTAGTGGTAAATAAAACTACTTTACTTTTGAAAATCGGTTGAGAAATAAATATTTTACAGCAAAAATGTTTTTTTGATGGGGCTTTTCCTATGTAAATTCCTTGTTGGTGGGACAGCAGAAAATTAAGAAATGTCAAATAACTTCACAATCGGAACTGCCTCAACCATTTTTTTTCAAAATTAATCTCGGAAAGAAATAGACACCATCTTGGATACTACTTTTCAATCACGTGGGGTCAGTCACGTGGAATAAACAATGGCGGCACCCATTGAACCATCATGGTGCTCCTTCATCCTGAAGAATGACTGGATTGGCCGAGCGTTTACGATTGGCTACTCCGTTTGTTATGTAAACAAAACAATAGGCAGTTAATTACAATATATTTTTATATTGAACTATTTTAACTTAACTGACTATAAAATACATATATGGCTCATTTTCACTTTGCCGGGACAAATCACCCAAACCCATCAAATCGACGTGTATCATTGGAAATACCCACGAGCATTATTTCCGATGATCTACGGAAATGAGCGAGTTTGCACGATTGATAACTTCAGTAATACTTCATATCTTGCCATAAAACTTTCAGGGTGTCTTAATTTACTAATATCCAACATTTTAAAACCATTTTGGAAGAAAAATTCTAAAAAAAACATTTTTCAAATTTTTCTTGTAGCAGACAACTTTCGCACATGAATTTTTTATTTCTCAACCGATATTGAAAAGTAAGGTATTTTTATTTACTACTAAAAATGCCCGTTTCACTGATATACAACTTATTTAGGTAAAAACAAATTTTGGCTGAAACAAGCGCCCCAAACAATAGGTCCCTGTTTCGTTGACTTTATTTATCGCATGCCTATTTTTTTATTGGAAGTCGAATGACGTCATCAGTTTTGCGGTATAATTTTGTGTCAAAGGGTTGTCTTGTGGTTCAAATAACAGGATGTTGGTGATCAATATAATATTTCTGTTTATTTGCACGCAAGTACCTCAAAGTCAAATGTGTCCTACCGAATACACAGGTATCGCAGTGTTCACATAATTATAAAACACGTACATCATAACTGAATTTACACAATAATGGCAATACAAAGAAATAATTAATTTGAATATAATACCGTAAATAAAACAGTACCCCGGTAGTTTGACTTCTTAAAATGTGTATACATTTTTATGAAAAAGACTCGAGATTTTTTTTTATGAATTTTCAACCAATTTCAACTGTGTAATTTGAGAACAAAACAAAGGCTATACAGAAATCCAAGGCCATAAACCAGGTCTTCACAATAATGGAAATACAAAGGAATAATTATTTTGAATATCGAAACATAAATAAAACAGTAGTTTGACTTCTTAAAATGTGTATACATTTTTTAAGAAAAATACTCAAGATTTTTTTTTATGAATTTTCAACCAATTTCAACTGCGTAATTTGAGAGCAAAACAAAGACTGTACAGAAATCCAAGAACATAAACCATATCTACACAATAATGGCATTAAGAAGTAAAAAATATTTTGAATATCTTACCTTAAAGGGAATGTAGCGACACAGCCAAACAAGCTCTATTATTGAGAGTTCTGAAAAACTTGGAAAAAGATGAAAGAATTACCAAAATCGGATGATAAACAAAACAGATATGACCATTTAAAAGTTGTTCTAAAACGAATATGGGAGCCGCCATTTTTAGAACTATGACGTCATAGTTCCATATTACCATATATGGAATATTGATAAATATCATTTAAAACGAAGAAAATCACTCAAATGAATGAGTTTTTTTTACTGGTCATATAAATCATTATTGCCATTAAGTATTACATATTTTTCATACAGTTGCTTTCATTTTTTGCCTATAAATCAGTAAATTTTCATATTTATAAATATTCCATATATGATCATTTAGAATCGTGATGTCATAGCTCTCAAAATGGCCGCTTCCATATCCGTTTCAACAGAAACTTCTAACGAGCATATCTTCTTTGTTTATCATCCGATTTTGATAATTATTTCACCCTTATTCAAGTATTTCAGAACTCTCAATAATAAAGATGATTTGGCTGTGTCGCTACATTCTCTTTAAATGAAAGAGGAGTTAAATTTCTAGAAATGTACATTCACGATTCAAGCCGAAAACTGTAGAAAAAGAAAATCAACACAGCCGGCGAGCTTATTTTCGCCGTTAAAATCCAAGTCATATTATGAATTCCATAATTTTTTTAATAAATTAAAAACAATACATGCATATTTAAATAACTTAGCTCGATATTTGAAATAGATCGCGTAGTAGTATGTTAATAATTCAGTTTTATGTCAGCATCAACTCATTTCAGGATAATCGATCGTGTCAAAAATGGTCACCGCGCACCTGGCACCCTGTTGTTTACCGCAGAGTAATCAGGGAACCAGCTTATTAACCATTTGGCGGATAAATCGCGAATTAACAAGTGGCGTATAGGCAGTTTAAAATCCAGGGTACCTGTATATCCATGTTGAAGGGGAACAAATTTCAACCAGAATAGTTGAAAAACTGCATATCTCTGGTTTTCACTAAATAGGCACTACGTAATATGGAACCATGTGGGCACTGGACTCATTTTAATTAACAGAATCAATAAAGGATGATAAGGAGGCAGGGAATTAATTTGTCCTTGTCATAAAAAATAATAATGTGCCTTAATGTGTGCAAACATATACTGTAAAGTCCAGTGTGGTTCCGGGGCAAAGAATAGGTCCACTGCATATCCTGATGGAGGGGTAGGCAGAGGGGTAGACCCCCACCCCAAATTCATGTTCATTTTTTCAGTTTTTGTTCATGTTCATTAAACATCTTCATCATGACCCCTGCATTTTTTCAGGTGCCATCTCGTTCAAATCACTAGAGCAGTGGCAGAAAAACAATAAACCTGGCTCCAGCGTAAATGGAGTGTCTTCAATAGAATTTGCAGCAACTCTGCAGTTCTGCAGGTGAGAAGATTCAAGGCCCATTCTCCATATTTTATCTCGATGTAAATGGAGGATGAGCCTGGCATGTTCATTCCTGTTAGGCGCCATATAACCTTTTATGTGTTGGTGCGCCTTAAAACCCAATTCAATTAAATTCTGTAAATATGTTAGTTTTATCGTTATCAAATGTTTCAAAAGTTTATATTGGTAAAATCATTTGGCTAACCCTGTACATTAGAAAGTCACCAAAAGTCACGTCATCAGTTTGTGTGTACAGAACTACTACATTCAAATATGGCAGATATCTAGGTACAACATAAAAGGGATTGAATTGATGTAAAAGCAAGATAATAATAAAATTATTTAAGGTCACCGAAATAGAACTTCCTCGATAACCAAATTTATTTAGAGATATAAGAATCGGCTAATAATTTATGTCTGGTCAAACTATTGAATCTTATGTAATTGTCAGTAAATTGTGTTTTTGGTTGTCAACAATTTTTAGCTCTACTGGCCGCTTATGGGATGGCGAGTTGTCCGTCCTTCGTCTGTTAACTTTTGCCTCGTTAACATGATAGGGTCTTCATTTTTCATCTGATCTTTTTCAATTTTTTACCAGATTGTTGATATCCTTATTTGTTTTACTAGCGAAAAAACGTCTAGGTCACCATGACCTCCTATAGATTAGAAACATGCATTCCATGTGATAACCCCGGCTTCACTGACTTACTCGTTTTAAGTGTACTTTTTATGAGGTTGAGAGACCCCTTCCCGTTATTATATCCTGATTTTGCCTCATCATTATTCATATACATTTATGGCAGTCCAGAAAACTTTAAACGAAAGTTTTCTTCTCTGTGAAAAATAAGGTATCCATGATTTCTCAAAGTTGACCAGCAGGGGCGTACCTGGGCATACAAACGTACGCACGTGCATACAGATATAGGGGGTAAATAGGCACTATTGTGAATCCAAAACTCGATGGTGCGCATACAATGTACCTAAATTAGCCCCAGGAACGCCCCTTACCAGTCGGTTGATAGTCCAAAACAATACATTTTCTAACAACAAAAGAGCAAGATTTTTAATAAAGTTAAAATGCAAAATGAAGTTACTCAGATTGCATATCCATGGGCGGATTTAGGGGGGGGCGGAAGCGGCGTACGCCCCCCCTAAAATCGACCAAGGTAAGTTTTTTACATGTATGTCCATGTTACCATGTTGCTCGACGCATTATGACTAATTAGTGGTTTAGTTAACACATTGTTAAATCCTTTTATTTGAAAACGGACTTTTTATATTCATACATGTATGTCCATGTTACTGTAGATAAAATATCAAACAATTTTGATGCAAGCCCTCAGTATAAAAATTTTTATCGCTCGCTTTGCTCGCTCGACGCATAATGACTAATAAGTGGTTTAGTTAACACATTGTTAAATCCTTTTATTTGAAAACGGACTTTTTATATTCATACATGTATGTCCATGTTACTGTATATAAAATACCAAACAATTTCGATGCACGCCCTCAGTAGAATTTTTTTTTGCTCGCTTCGCTCGCTCGACGCATAATAACTAATGAGTGGTTTAATTAACACATTGTTAATTCCGTTTATTTGAAAACGGACTTTTTTTATTCATACATGTATGTCCATGTTACTGTAGATAAAATATCAAACAATTTCGATGCACGCCCTCAGTATAAACAATTTTCTCGCTCGCTCGACGCATAATGGCTAATGAGTGGTTTAATTAACACATTGTTAACTACTTTTATTTGAAAACGCACTTTTTTACCCTATCAATGCACTACCGCAACCGTTTTATGTGGCTATAAACGGACCCGAAAATTGACCAAAATCTTACGCCCCCCCTAAGCTGAATTCCTGGATCCGCGCCTGCATATCTGCCATGATCGGTTTGATTCCCAGTTCACCATAAATCATGTAAGATGGTGTGGATTATTTTAGTGTAGAATTATTTTTAAAAATAACATCAATTGTACCCTTTCCATAATATTCAGGTTCCATTACATTGTATATTACATTGATAACAGCCTAAAATATTTACATTCAAATATGAATGACGATAATGAATTTTACTTCCTGTTAAACAGAAATGGCTTTGTCAGTAAACATGCATTGAATATATTTATGATCAAGGATATTTATGTGTTAAGAAATGAACCAATGAATGACGTGATCACAAGTCTGTTCATATTGGAATATGTAGTAAAAATTACCCCAAAATTACATTCCAAATTGTAATGTGTCTTCCTCATCTGTAAGATTATAACTGATTGTACCATGCACTTCCCTCCTTTTTTAGCTTGACTGATCAGAGATCAGCAGAGCTTATGCTGTGGTGAGGCGTCCGTCGGCGTCTGTCCGTCCGTCTGTCCGTAAACTTTTATTTGTAGCGACTACTCCTCTGATACTACTGGATGGATATTCATGAAACTTTACAGAAATGTTGCCCATGAAGTCTAGTTGATCCTAGCAAAAATTCATGTTGATGTGAACTCCAAGATGGCCGCCAAAACTAAAAATAGATTTTTAAAATACAAGTTTGTAGCGACTACTTCTTGAAAACTATAAGTGATATTGATATGGTACTTTTCTTAAAATGATCAGCATGACGTGATGTTGGTCCTTGTCAAAAATCTTTTTGATTCGACGTTAAACATGGCTGCCAGTGACCATCTTTGTTTACATAGAGTTATATAGTAAAAACTTGTAGCGACTACTCCTCTGAAACTACTTGGCGGATTTTCATGAAACTTTACAGGAATGTTGCTCTTGATGTCTAATTGATCCTAGCAAAATTTCAGGTCTGCCAGAAATTCAAGATGGCCGCCAAAGCTAGAAATAGATTTTTAAAAAATAAGTTTGTAGCGACTACTTCTTGAAAACTATAAGTGATATTGATATGGGACTTTTTCTAAAATGATCAGCATGACATGATGTTGATCCTAGTCGAACATTATTTTGATTCGACGTTAAACATGGCTGCCAGTGGCCATCTTTGTTTACATATAGTTATATAGTAAAAACTTGTAGCAACTACTCCTCTGAAACTACTGCGCAGAGTGTCATGAAACTTTACAGGAATGTTGCTCTTGATGTCTAATTGATCCTAGCAAAATTTCAGGTCAGCCAGAAATTCAAGATGGCCACCACAGCTAAAAATAGATTTTTAAAAAATAAGTTTGTAGCAACTACTTCTTGAAAACTATAAGTGATATTGATATGGGACTTTTTCTAAAATGATCCGCATGACATGATGATGATCCTAGTCGAAAATTATTTTGATCAGACGTTAAACATGGCTGCCAGTGGCCATCTTTGTTTACATAGAGTTATATAGTAAAAACTTGTAGCGACTACTCCTCTGAAACTACTTGACGGATGTTCATGAAACTTTTCAGGAATGTTGCTCTTGATGTCTAGTTGCCTAGTTGATCCTAGAATTTTTTTAGGCTGGCCGGAAATTCAAGATGGCCACCACAGCTAAAAATAGATTTAAAATAAATAAATTTGTAGCGACTACATCTTGAAAACTGTAAGTGATATTGATATGGGACATTTTCTAAAATGATCAGCATGACGTGATGTTGATCCTTGTCGAAATTTATTTCGATGCCACTTTAAACATGGCTGCTAGCTTCCATCTTTGTTTACATAGATTTATATAGTAAAAACTTGTAGCGACTTCTCCTCTGAAACTACTTCACGATTTTTTATGAAACTTCACAGGAATGTTGCTCTTGATGTCTAATTGATCCCAGATTTTTTTTTTGATCGGCCGGATATTCAAGATGGCCGACATGGCTAAAAACAGATTTTTAAAAAAAAGTTTGTAGCGAACTGTAATTGATATTGATATGGGACTTTTTCTGAAATGATCAGCATGACAAGATGTTGATCCTTGTCGAAAATTATTTTGATTCGACATTAAACATGACTGCCAGTGGCCATCTTTGTTTACCTAGAGTTATATAGTAAAAACGACTACTCCTCTAAAACTACTTGACAGATTTTTATGAAACTTCACAGGAATGCTGGTCTAGCTATTAAAATCTATCATTTGAGCTTCAAGGTCATTGATCTCTTGTTAAAAAATGTAGGTGGGTGTGGGTTGGGGGTGAGAAAAAATGGCGTGTCTCTTTTATTGTTTTTGTAAAAAAAGAACGGGTACAAAAACAATGAAAGATACTTTCATTGTTTTTGTTTTTTAATACCGGTACATATATATATTTTAGAGAAACTGCACTTGCCAGGTGTAGACTTGCCATTTAGCTTGGAAAAATACCTTCCCACAAACAAACATTTTAGAGGTATAATATGTAAAAAACTTGGAGTTGAACCAAATAAAACAATTGATTGAATTGTGGGTTAACTACCATGTTTGTCTCGTAGATGCTTATCATATGATACATACTCAATGAGTCATGTACATGACATGATTGGCAAAAATTCTGTATTTCCTGTCTAGACTGGTACAATTCACTCAACTCTATGCCGTCTGCATATCATTGCCATATACAGTAAACATTATTGACATGGTTGCATTCTCATATGATTCTTATATAAAAGGGGCTACACATAATTCTCCTATAAAACCTGTCATACGATATTTATACAAGAGGTGTTTCATATTATTTTTGTATGAGATTAAATTCATTAAAAGCTCATCTTTAAAGGGACTGGAGTAGATCTGAACGTTTGTGCATAATGTGTTTCAGTTTGATATTATTTAATATGCATATGCACTAGATCCATACGATTTAATTATTGTTAATGAAATAGTTTGGCTGTAAAACTAGACGACTTGGCTAGTCAATTTTTAGCTCTACTGATCAGAGATCAGCAGAGATTATGCCATGGTGCAGTGTCCGTCGTCTGTCCGTCCGTAATCTTTTTTTGTAGCGACTACTCCTCTGAAACTACTGAATGGATTTTCATGAAACTTTACAGAAATGTTGCCCATTAAGTCTAGTTGATCCTAGCAAAAATTCATGTTGATGTGAAATCCAAGGTGGCCGACAAATGTAAAAATAGATTTTAAAAAAAACAAGTTTGTAGCGACTACTTCTTGAAAACTCTAAGTGATATTGATATGGGACTTTTTTCTAAAATGATAAGCATGACATGATGTTGGTCCTTGTCAAAAATCATTTTGATCCGACGTTAAACATGGATGCCAGTGGCCATCTTTGTTTACATAGAGTTATTTAGTGAAAACTTGTAGCGACTACTCCTCTGAAACTACTCGACGGATATGAAATTTCACAGGAATGTTGCTCTTGATGTCTAAATGATCCTAGCAACATTTCAGGTTGGTCTGAAATTCGAGATGGCCACCGCAGCTAAAAATAGATTTTCAAAAAAACAAGTTTGTAGCGAGTACTTCTTAAAAACTATAAGGGATATTGATATGGGACTTTTTCTAAATAATCAGTATGGAATGGTGTTGATCCTTGTCGAAAATAATTTTGATACGACGTTAAACATGGGCGCCAGCGGCCATCTTTGTTTACATAGAGTTAGCGACTACTCCTCTGAAACTTCACAGGAATATTGCTCTTGATGTCTCATTGATCCTAGCAAAATTTCAGGTCGGCCGGAAATGAAAGATGGCCGCCACGCCAAAAATAAATTTTCAAAAAACAAGTTTGTAGCGACTACTTCTTGAAAACTATAAGTGATATTGATATGCGTCTTTTCTTTAAATGATCAGTATGACATGATGTTGATCCTTGTCGAAAATTATTTTGATTCGACGTTAAACAAGGCTGCCGCGGCCATCTTTGTTTACATAGAGTTATCTAGTAAAAACTTGTAGCGACTACTCCTCTGTAACTATAGACGGATTTTCATGAAACTTCACAGGAATGTTGCTCTTGATGTCTGATTGATCCTAGCAAAATTTCTGGCCGGCCTGAAATTCAAGATGGCCGCGATGGCTAGAAATAGATTTTCAAAATACAAGTTTGTAGCGACTACTTCTTGAAAACTGTAAGCGATATTGATATGGGACTTTTTTAAAATGATCAGTTTGACATGATGTTGATCCTTGTCAAAAATTATTTTGATTTGACATTAAACATGGCCGCCAGCGGCCATCTTTGTTTACATAGAGTTATAAAATGAAAACTTGTAGCGACTACTCCTCAGAAACTACTTGACGGATTTCCATGAAACTTCACAGGAATTCAGATCTAGCTATCAAAAACATATCAGTAGAGCTTAAAGGTCATTGACCTCTTGTTATAAATCCTTGTTTTGTGATTGAAGTACACTTTATTTGAATTATATGTACAAGTGTTTAGCAATATAATCAGCATTTAGAGTAATAATTATGATTTAGCAACAAAACCCAACCGAGTCTTTCAACGCAACTAAATATACTGCTTACTTAATGCAGGTGCACATTTCAAATGAAACTGAAGCACATTATGAGG
This sequence comes from Cyrtodaria siliqua, assembly GCA_037043455.1. NCBI lineage: Eukaryota > Metazoa > Mollusca > Bivalvia > Adapedonta > Hiatellidae > Cyrtodaria > Cyrtodaria siliqua. The sequence continues at coordinate 91,596 of JAWPHD010004455.1, read as the reverse complement.
GTTTGGTCTTGTATTTGTACTGGCACCAATTACTCTCCCAGATGGCATCCAGTCCCTTTAAAACAAACACACATTTTCAAATGATTCCCATGAAAAAAATACTTTTTTATGATTCTCATATGATACTTAATATGATTATTTATATATGAAAGGTTTTATATAAGTATCATGTACTGCTCCTTTTAAATAAGGATCATATAATAACTATCATATGATATTCATATGATTCTTATATATGGCAACATGGTTAGTGATACATGTACATGATGCACCTACCAATGTTTTGCCCCACTGTGGGGGAGGGGGTGGGAGGATGTGGCGGGCTGACCATGGGGATTTAGACAATTTATAAAATTTGGTGTCTAATTCAGACCCCTGGAGCAAAGTTTTTTGTCTAAATCCCCAGGGTGGGAGTTGGTGGAGGGTGATTTTCGGCACCAGGTTTCTAAATCCAGCCAAGTTTATTTCCCGGGAGGTGGTCTTGTGGGGCCGATCTAAATCCCGTCTGTAGGGAATCGCCATCTATCTAAAGTCCCGTATATGCCCACCACCCCACCCGCCACCCCACCCCCCCACCGTTGGGGCAAAACATTGATAGGTGCATGACTGGCACTAACTTGCTATTGTCCATTTAGATTGGTACAATTTACACAACTCAATGCCATCTGAATATTATACATGTACATTACTGGTACTAACTTGGTATTGTCTGTCTAGACTGGTACAATTTACACTACTAAATGCCGTCTGCATATTATATATGAACATGATTGGCAATAACTTGGTATTGTTTGTCTAGACTGGTACAATTTACACTACTCAATGCCATGTGCTTATTAGTCCCCCACCGGTCCCGGGGGGCGACTATATGTTTGCACCCTGTCCGTCCGTCCTTCCGAAATGCTTGGCCGGGCCATATTTTCAATACTATAAGACTTCGAGATACCAAACTTGGTATGTGGATACATCTTGGGATAGCGATGTGTCGCATACCAAAAAAGGTCACTGTGACCTCTGTCATAGAAAATGCTTGTCCGGACTGTATTTTCAATATTATAACACTTAGAGATACCAAACTTGATATTTGAATACATCTTGGGATAGCGGTGTGTCGCATACCAAAATAAGGTCACAGTGACCTTGACCTGTGACCTCTGTCATAGAAAATGTTCCAAAAATGCCTGTCCGGGCCATATTTTCAGTACTATAAGACTTTGAGATACCAAGCTTGGTAAAGTGGTGTGTCGCGTACCAAAATAAGGTCACTTTGACCTTGACCTTGACCTGTGACCTCTGTCATAGAAAATGCTTGTCCGGACCGTATTTTCAATACTATAGCACTTAAGAGATACCAAACTTGGTATGTGAATACATCTTGGGATAGCGGTGTGTCGCATACCAAAATAAGGTCATTGTGGCCTTGACCTGTGACCTCTGTCATAGAAAATGCTTGTCCGGACCGTATTTTCAATACTATAACACTTAGAGATACCAAACTTGGGTGTGGATACATCTTGGGATAGTGATGTGTCGCGTACCATATAAGGTCATTGTGACCTTGACCTTGATCTTTGACCTCCATCATAGAAAATGTCTGGAAAATGTTTGTCTGAGCTGGTGGGGGACTATGGATTGCCCTGCAATTTTTGATGCTCTTGTTATATGTGAACATGACTGGCACTGACTTGGTATTGTCTGTCGAGACTGGTACAATTTACAATACTCAATGCTGTCTGCATATTATATATGAACATGACTGGCACTAACTTGGTATTGTCTGATCTAGACTGGTACAATTTACAATACTAGACTGGTACAATTTACAATACTCCATGCTGTCTGCATATTATATATGAACATGACTGGTACTAAACTTGGTATTGTCTGTCTAGACTGGTACAATTTACAATACTCAATGTCATCTGAATATTATACATGTACATGACTGGCACTAACTTGGTATTTTCTGTCTAGACTGGTACAATTTACACTACTCAATGCTGTCTGCATATTATATATGAACTTGACTCGGGTACTGACTTGATAAATATTGTCTGTCTAGACTGGTACAATTTACACTACTCAATGCCGTCTTCATTTTATATATGAACATGACTGGCACTAACTTGTTATTGTCTGATCTAGACTGGTACAATTTACAATACTCAATGTCGTCAGCATATTATACATGAACATGACTGGTACAAACTTAGTATTATCTGTCTAGACTGGTACAATTTACAATACTCAATGCCGTCAGCATATTATACATGAACATGACTGGTACAAACTTGGTATTGTCTGTATAGACTGGTACAATTTACAATACTCAATGCCGTCAGCATATTATACATGTACATGATTGGCACTAACTTGGTATTGTCTGTCTAGACTGGTACAATTTACACTACTCAATGCTGTCTGCATATTATATATGAACTTGACTCGGGTACTGACTTGATAAATATTGTCTGTCTAAACTGGTACAATTTACAATACTCAATGCTGTCTGCATATTATATATGAACATGACTGGTACTAACTTGGTATTGTCTGTCTAGACTGGTACAATTTACAATACTCAATGCCATCTGAATATTATACATGTACATGACTGGTACTAACTTGGTATTGTCAGTCTAGACTGGTACAATTTACAATACTCAGTGCCGTCTGCATATTATACTTGAACATGACTGGCACTAACTTGGTAAATATTGTCTGTCTAGACTGGTACAATTTTCACTACTCAATTTCGTCTGCATATTATATATGAACATGACTGGTACCGACTTGGTATTGTCTGATCTAGACTGGTACAATTTACACTACTCAATTTCATCTGCATATTATATATGAACATGACTGGTACCAACTTGGTATTGTCTGATCTAGACTGGTACAATTTACACTACTCAATGTCGTCTGCATATTATATATGAACATGACTGGCACAAATTTGGTATTGTCTGATCTAGACTGGTACAATTTACACTACTAAATCAGGGCTTCCGTTAACGGGCGTACGGCCGTAAATTACGTCCAAAAATCATAGTTGTACGGCGAAAATTAACATCAAAGGCGTACAGTGTACTTACAAAAACTTCAAAGTACGCCGCGATTCTTTAATACGGACGTCCCATAATCTGTAAATTACCGATTATAGCCCCGCCCATCTAATCTAATTTTATTTGAGACTGCCGACTAAACAAGTTGTTAAGCAATTAAAACTCAGTGGAGCCTGTAATTGACAGGTAAAACCGGTTTTGTCCAGTTTTTATCAAGGGTCACACGCGTGGCTGGTGAGAGGAGAGAGTGTTAATTTGATAATTGGCCTAATCGCGCATTTAGCAGTATAATCTCGATGCCAAATTGCTTAATTTATATTCATTAACCACAAAGTTGAAACTCCTTACACAAACAGAGTATACTTTTTAGGCTATTTCTTTTATATCTTTGTGTCATTTTTCTATGTATTTATCAAAGTTACAAATAGAAACGAAGTACTGATAGACAAACACTATTTAATAATCTCTAACCTAGGGGAAAGAACTCTTCGCGAATGGAGACTAAACACGGAAGTGAAATAACAATCGATTGCTTTGATAATAAATTAAAGAGTTACATTTATTCCTACACTTGACAGTTTTACATACCTTTCATTAATGTATGCCAATTTAAAAGCTTTCCTGGACTGATAAATTGAAAACTGTTTGCAAAATGTAATTCACTGTATAAAACTTGTGGGTGGGGTATGGCACGCAAAGGCAAATTAAGTATTTTTAGTTTGAAACTGTTTATATAATGATGTCATCAAATATTTTCTTTTATAAACATATAGATGATTATAAATATACTTTTGTTCCTTTTAACAATTTAGATGTGTTGTTTCCCTCACCACATCGCGGAATCACTGACTCATAGACCGAGTATGAATGCCATGCCCAAACATTGGAACTTCCTAAATTTTCCCCATGAACTTCCAAATTTGATGTACAGGAAGTTTGAACTTCCTAAATTTGAACCTTAGTGGAAGCCCTGCTAAATGCCGTCTGCATATTATACATGAACATGACTGGTACGAACTTGGTATTGCCTGTCTAGACTGGTACAATTTACACTAATCAGTGCCGTCTGCATATTATATATGCACATGATTGGCACTAATTTGGTATTGTCTGTCTAGACTGGTACACTTTACACTACTCAATTTTGTCTGCATATTATACATGAACATGACTGGCACTAACTTGGATTTATACTAACTTGGTATTGATAATTGTTTGTCTAAGACAGGTACAATTTACACTACTCAATGCCGTCTGTCTAGAATGGTACAATTTACACTACTCAGTACCGTCTGCATATATACATCATACATGTACATGTTTCGCTTCAAATTCAACTTTTTAAAAAAACAACAAACCCAAACATGTTTTTCCATTTTAGAGAGAAAGCTATAGCAGCCACAGGGGACAAGAGTGTACAACTGGCAGCAGATTGGTAATATATTTTGTTTTTTATTCCCAAATTAATATTCAGTGTAAACATATATTTAATGTGCAATAAACCAGAAGCTGCGAGTCGTTTCTCATTGAGTGATAGCTCCAATGTGGGTTTAGTTATATTCCTAACCATTGTCTTTTAACAAAATAGAGATATATCTGGTCTACAGCGCAATGATGTCACATACTGTGTAAACCTATCAATAGGGATATATCTGGGCTACAGCTCAATGACGTCACATATTGTGTAAACCTCTCAATAGGGATATATCTGGGCTACAGCTCAATGACGTCACATACTGTGTAAACCTCTCAATAGGGATATATCTGGGCTACAGCTCAATTACGTCACATACTGCGTAAACCTCTCAGTAGGGATATATCTGGGCTAAAGCTCAATGACGTCACATACTGCATAAACCTCTCAATAGGGATATATCTGGGCTACAGCTCAATGACATCACATATTGTGTAAACCTCTCAATAGGGATATATCTGGGCTACAGCTCAATGACGTCACATCCTGCGTAAACCTCTCAATAGGGATATATCTGGGCTAAAGCTCAATGACGTCACATGCTGCATAAACCTCTCAATAGGGATATATCGGCTAAAGCTCAATGACGTCACATACTGTGTAAACCTCTCAATAGGGATATATCTGGGCTACAGCTCAATGATGTCACATATTGTGTAAACCTCTCAATAGGGAGATATCTGGGCTTAAGCTCAATGACGTCACATACTGCGTAAACCTCTCAATAGGGATATATCGGCTAAAGCTCAATGACGTCACATACTGTGTAAACCTCTCAATAGGGATATATCTGGGCTACAGCTCAATGACGTCACATATTGTGTAACCCTCTCAATAGGGATATATCTGGGCTAAAGCTCAATGATGTCACATACTGCGTAAACCTCTCAATAGGGATATATCTGGGTTAAAGCTAAATGATGTCACATACTGCGTAACCCTCTCAGTAGGGATATATCTGGGTTAAAGCTTAATGATGTCACATACTGCGTAAACCTTTCAATAGGGATATATCTGGGCTAAAGCTTAATGATGTCACATATTGTGTGAACCTCTCAATAGGGATATATCTGGGTTAAAGCTAAAGGATGTCACATACTGCGTAAACCTCTCAATAGGGATATATCTGGGCTACAGCTCAATGACGTCACATATTGTGTAAACCTCTCAATAGGGATATATCTGGGATAAAGCTCAATGACGTCACATACTGCGTAAACCTCTCAATAGGGATATATCGGCTAAAGCTCAATGACGTCACATTCTGTGTAAACCTGTCAATAGGGATATATCTGGGCTACAGCTCAATGACGTCACATATTGTGTAAACCTCTCAATAGGGATATATCTGGGCTACAGCTCAATGACGTCACATACTGTGTAAACCTCTCAATAGGGATATATCTGGGTTAAAGCTCAGTGACGTCACATATTGTGTAAACCTCTCAAAAGGGATATCTGGGCTAAAGCTCAATGACGTCACATACTGTGTAAACCTCTCAATAGGGATATATCTGGGTTAAAGCTCAGTGACGTCACATATTGTGTAAACCTCTCAAAAGGGATATCTGGGCTAAAGCTAATGACGTCACATACTGCGTAAACCTCTCAATAGGGATATATCTGGGTTAAAGCTCAGTGACGTCACATATTGTGTAAACCTCTCAAAAGGGATATCTGGGCTAAAGCTCAATGACGTCACATACTGTGTAAACCTCTCAATAGGGATATATCTGGGCTAAAGCTCAGTGACGTCACATATTGTGTAAACCTCTCAAAAGGGATATCTGGGCTACAACTCAATGACGTCACATACTGTGTAAACCTCTCAATAGGGATATATCTGGGCTAAAGCTCAGTGACGTCACATATTGTGTAAACCTCTCAAAAGGGATATCTGGGCTAAAGCTCAATGACGTCATATATTGTGTAATTTACCAAACCTCTCAAAAGGGATATCTCGGCTAAAGCTCAATGACGTCACATACTGTGTAAACCTCTCAGTAGGGATATATCTGGACTAAAACTCAATGACGTCACATACTGTGTAAACCTCTCAATACGATGTCCAACATAACAAACCTATACTTGTGTATATATATATACTGTGTAAGTAATGAACTGTCCGAAATCATTGACCGTTTCAGTTTATTTTTAGAACATACTATATCTAAAAATCGAGCCCTATTGGTGAAATCCAAGCTTGCATCTTAAGGCTTTGAAATATTCAATTCTTATTGTATTGCCTGCAGAATATGGCAGGCAGCCTGCATTGTTCATCGGGAATCCCATAGAGATTAGCTCAACAATATGGCTATTCCATAGAGTAGGTAGGGGACATATTTCCCATATTAGATGTGGGTGAGGTGGGAGTGGGGGTGGTGGCTTGGACAACACATTATTCTGATTAATAATACTTGCTTTTTGTTGCATGTTTTAGGGATTAAAGGAAGTGTGTGTAGCCAAATCAAAATTATTGTTTGCCTGTTTGATTACCATATTGTTCTTTTGATTAAAAAAATTGAGCCTTTTGAACATACTGTATATTTTACTTGTTATATGTTTTAGGTTGTTGTCCCATGTAGGCGACAGATTACTGGACGATAACACGCCACGACAGTACACCCTATACCTGTGTCCTGTCGGAGAGCATCATGAACAGCTGATGGAATTCTGGGAGAAATCCCTCTCTGCCTGTGGCTGGAATGGGTCACATTCGTACTTCCCACATGCGACACTGTGCTCTTTCTTTTCTGTGAGTAAATAGGTTCCTTTGATTTGAATTACTGCATATTTTCACGGCAACAAATTATTCCCACACCACTTACCTTTATAGTACCTAAACTAAACTTAAATACATTGATATGACGAGCTTAGAGCACTTTGTAATTTTAAAAAAGGAATCCCTGATTGAGGCACAATTTTGCTTTCAAATTGGTGTTTTATTTTTTCCCTTTTTTTGCACAATATTGCAAATGATACATAGCTTAGATAGATGTTTCAATAATATTCATTATCCCACTCCCCAGGTACTGTTAATACTGTTATACTGGGGATAGGATTGACAACTGCATCCATGACAACTGTTGGCATGGTGACTGTCCCTGACAATGATTGTCATAAAAGCTGTATCCATGACAAATTTGACATGAGGGCTGTGGTCATGGCAACTGTTCGCATGGTGTCTGTGTCCCTGACAATTGTTACAATAATAGCAATATCCATGCCAAATTTTGACTTGAGGGCTGTGGCCATGGTTACTGTTTGCGTGGTTGTCATAAAAGCTTGATCCATGACAAATATTTTCATGAAGACTGTAGACATGACAACTGTTGTCATGCAGTTTGTAGCCATGCCAAATCCTGTCATGAAGTTTGTAACCATGACATCAGTTGTCATGAATACTGTAGCCTTGACAGCTGTTGTCACGAAGACTGTAGCCATGTCTGAATTATTTCAGGTGGAAAACCATCAAGCAAGCAGAATTAAACAAGCCTTCCAGAAGTTGGAATCCCTGATGCAGTCGGCGCCAGGGTCACTCAAAATGGACTTTTTCAGCCAGAATAACTTTATTGGACTGTTTGTGCAAGAACACTTCTACAAATACTTATCCGATATTGTTGTTCAGTTTGCTGCAGAAGTCAACAAATATGGTAAGACGTAAACTTTGCTGATGCAAGATCCTGGTTTCTGCGGTAAAATTGTCCTCTTTTGGTGTAAACTGATTTCAAAAAGTTTGAGCGATAATCCAGTCTCCTGACAATAGTCAGTAGACAGGATCTTGTCTGCTTTATAAATCTGAAACAGATAGAGATCATATTATTATGATAAGACATGGTACAATTAAATATTACAACAGACATACTATGGTGTTACATACAACAGTCAGGTCTGTACCTCAAAGGTCAAGGTCATAGAATAATTTAGGGTAATTTATATTCATATATAAGTTCTTGACTGCTCTGGATAATGGATAGTCATAATTTAAGCAAACTTGAATTGTTCTTACCCTCGAAGGTCAAGGTCAGTCATAATTTGGGTTCAACGGTCATACTATACACATATGATGATTGATACAAAATGTGATCTGTAACGTTGGGATGGAAAACTAGATGACTGATACAATTAATCAAGTTAGTGCCTGTCTTATAGCTTAACAAGACGTTGTGTCCCTAACTAACATCCTGTCATAATTTATGATCAAAGGTAATATTTAGAGTTTAGTATGAGCAGTGTTTGTGCATTTTTTGAAATTGTGGAAACATTAAAGATAATTTAATGTGTGCATATAAGCGTTTATTTATCCTCGCTGTATTGCACTAAGCATTTTAGCGAGCAGACCTAGGATTAAAGCCTCATCCAAAGGACTGGTAAGGTAGGAAATACTTTTGAAATATTTTGATAACCCAAATTCGGTCCTGGCTGGGATTGAACGCGCGATCCCTGGGTTACTAAGCCGCAATGCTCACCATTACACCACGGCGCTACCTATTTAATGAAAACTCCTTATGGCAATGGTCAAGGTCATTATAAAGGGTCAGGCTATGGTTGCGGCAGTTTGTCAATTTCTTGATAGCTGTTTTGACAAATGCACAATAAACATATAAAGGATTGGAGACTTTTGTGACTTCTTTTTTTCTAAACTTTACAGGTCATGGGAATGTCTTCATATTCAAAATAAAGTTCCTTCAGACAACACTAGGTATACGTGAACAAGAAACAAATATATTCCCAGTTTTATTTAAAGAACCAAACACATTCTGAAATGTTCTACAAAGAGACTTGCACAGGTAACTGTGTTAAAGTTTATAGGGTTGTGTTCAAGAGATGACACTTGATCCTTATTTGAGGACTCGGAGTCAAGACCATAATATAAAGCTCAACTATTTATACTGTTAGATGATCTTACATGTTTATCTTTGGTTATTAATGTTTATAATTATTAAAATTAATAATTAATTAATTAATAATAAAAAAGAAAATGAAAAAAGCATGAAAATAAAATATTGTTTAAAAATTGTTTTTATCATTCTTGTTATCTCCGCTGAAATCAATGAAGAAACTTGTATTAATGTATTTTTAGGTATTCGTTTATGGAATTTGGATAAAAAGTACTGCTTGCGCGCTAAAAATAGCCCGCGAAAAAAAAGCCCAGATTTTTGCATGAATCTCCCTTAAAAAAATTCACTGAACTCCCAGATTAAGGTCCTGAAAATATCACATGTATATTAAATAAAACCATTGTTACAACTTTAAGGAATCCAGATGGAAACAACCCCTAAGAAGCAGATGCATATCACGTTGGCGTACCAGTATTCCGGGGAACATGACGCGGAACTCAACAAACTGGCGAAACAGATCGATCTCAACGCCAGCACGCAGTGGGAAATCAGGCTGTATTCGCGGGATTCATTGATGGATAAAAAAGAGGTATGTTGAGGAATTAATGTAAAGTAAGCAGTTTTTAGATGGAATTTATTTGTTACTATTTGCCATATTGTGGCCTTCGTTACTTCATCGTCATCATACATTGCTTGTGATATAGGCTAAACAGGATGTTAATAAATATTATTTTTGATAGAACAATTATTTGTAAAAGGCAGAGAAATATGGAGAAATAAAGAAAATGTGGAATAATTATAATTATTAAGCCAGTTAATGGGTAGATCTTTGAAATGTTTCTCATATCACCTAGTCCTCTAATATTAGGTTAGGTGATATTCTAAAGAACTTGCAAAAATCCTCAAATCCGAATGGGTGTCGCAGAAAAAAAAAACCAATGCTTGCATAAACACGATTATAAACTGTCATGCTGTAATTTCACGCTAAATATGTTCTAATAATTAAACTCTAACAGTAAAAAGGGACAGAGTTGTTAAGAGAAAGATTGAGCTGTTCTTATGTTCATTGTAACACATTTTTTTGATAAAACTGATTCAAACATTATACTCGTCAATATACAATTATACATGTACATTATATATGAGATTTTAAAATGAAAAACACCATATCCATTTACACTTTTAAAATAAATATATTACAATTTACATGAACACCATAAAATAAATTGATACAATGAACATAAAAATATTAAAGGGACACACTGCAATCTTGAAGTGTTTGAAATGGGTGTCTCAATTTATATATCCAGTATCTTTTTAGCTCTACTGATCAGAGATCAGCAGAGCTTATGCCATGGTACGGTGTCCGTCATCTGTCCGTCCGTAAACTTTTTTTGTAGCGACTACTCCTCTGAAACTATTGAATGAATTTTCATGAAACTTTACAGAAATGTTGCCCATGAAGTCTAGTTGATCCTAGCAAAAATTCATGTTGATGTGAACTCCAAGATGGTCGCCAAATCTAAAAATAGATTTTAAAAAACAAGTTTGTAGCGACTACTTCTTGAAAACTCTTAAGTGATATTGATATGGGACTTTTTCTAAAATGATCAGCATGACATGATGTTGGTTCTTGTTGAAAATCGTTTTGATTCGACGTTAAACATGGCTGCCAGCGGCCATCTTTGTTCGTTACATAGAGTTATTTAGTAAAAACTTGTAGAGACTGCTTCTCTGAAACTACTCGACGGATTTCCATGAAACTTCACAGGACTGTTGCTCTTGATGTCTTAATGATCCTAGCAACATTTCAGGTTGGTCGGAAATTCAAGATGGCCGCCACAGGTAAAAATATATTTTCAAAAAACAAGTTTGTAGCAAGTTCTTCTAGAAAACTGTAAGTGAACTTTTTTTCAAAAATGATCAGTATGGAATGATGATGATCCTTGTCGAAAAAATTATTTTGATGCAAATTAAACGGCCATCTTTGTTTACATAGAGCTATATAATGAAAACTTGTAGCGACTACTCCTCTGAAACTGCTTGACGGATTTTCATGAAACTTCACAGGAATGTAGCTCTGAAACTACTCGACGGATTTCCATGAAACTTCACAGGACTGTTGCTCTTGATGTCTAATTGATCCTAGCAAAATTTCAGGTTGGTCGGAAATTCAAGATGGCCGCCACGGCAAAAAATAAATTTTCAAAAACAAGTTTGTAGCGACTACTTCTTGAAAACTATAAGTAATAATGATTTGCGTCTTTCCCTAAAATGATCAGTATGACATGATGTTGATCTTTGTCGAAAATTATTTTGATTCAACGTTAAACATGGCTGTCGCAGCAGTCATCTTTGTTTACATAGAGTTATATAATGAAAACTAGTAGCGACTACTCCTCTGAAACTACTTGACGGATTTTCATGAAACTTCACAGGAATGCTGATCTAGCTATCAAAAACCTATCAGTAGAGCTTCAAGGTCATTGACCTCTTGTTTACTTTTACCCTGGTTACAGTTAAATAAATCAGATTTTAAGTATTCACTATTTCATCTTATTATACTATAAGTTTTAATATATTATTGGTTCAGTAATATCAAAAATTAATAATATGCAACAACAAATTGCTTAATACTACAGTCAAACCACAAGCCAAACCACAAGCCCTTTGGGCTTGTATTCTTTGATTTTGAACAAGCCGGGATAAAAACGAACAAGCCCGGAAAAAAGTTGAAAAAAACACCAGTAAACTCACTATGGGGCTAATATAATAGTAACATTTATTCAAATTTGATCATGGTAATGTTTATTTTAATCTCTACAATATCGTAAACAGTGCACTTCAAAACAAGGATATTATGACTGTCAGGGGACGAAAAATATTTTACTGTATACTCGTCCTGTAGGACGAGTGGCATTGACATGTTACTCGTCCTTATAGGATGTTTAGTCATCCTGCTCATATTGTAAAAGTTCATAAGTCAAAGTAGTCGGATACCATCATTTAACACTTTTATGTATAAATAAAAGAAAGGGAAACATCATGTTGTTTTTTTTCTTTATATAAATCAATGAAAATTATTATAGATATTCATAGTCTATAGTTCACTACAGTCTGCTCATGGCCATTACAGTTACTCTGGCATGCTAGGCTCGCGTTAACCATTCGCCAAATCGCCATAGGCGAAAAGAAACCCGAACTGGAAAGAAATACATATCAAATTCGCCAGACATCGGCGGTCTGGCGAATCCAAATTTCCGACCGATTTTGTCTAAAATCGCGGAAAATCCCGAATTCTAATACACAAAGTCTTTCACTGTTTATAAGCCACTACCCCGCTGGGTGTTGTTAGCTAATTAGCGACAATCAATTTGGACTGATAAACTAATTATCGCAGTGTTTATTGAAGACCGCTGTCAAATTGTTGTGTGCGATAGACTCCGCCCACTGTTCCGCCTCTTGTTGTCAATCAACTGGTTTGTGACCCCGTGCTCAATATTATCCACATATTTAGCTGCGTTATCGAGCCGGGTAAAACATAAAAAATAACGTGGCGCCCTCTAGCGGCCAAAATGGCTTTTCAAAACACAAAGTTTGGCAAAGTTTGCTTACGAATTAATAAGCTGGAGATGCCGTCGGTGTTTTTGAACTTTACGATCACTGATAAGACTAATTAGTTGTACACACGGTAGCGTAAACTGGAACAATGGCAAGTGTGAACCGATGTTTGATCGGCTGTCTCTGAATTTGGATAATTTATGGTTGAACAATCAACATGAAAAAATACAAATGGTGCGCTTACTCAAAATATTGGCACAATTTTAGAATGAAGTGGCTTTTATTACCTACTCTGTGCATGATATTCGTGGTGTATGCAGCATTTCTGAATTTTGTCTCACAATGCAGCGCGATCTTTCTAGCTCTTTGGAACTCCTGTTAGTTGAACTTGTTTTATATGCCTCAGCTTAGCCTTACATTTTTAAATATATTTATTTTATTTCTATGAATGTTAGTAGGTATATTGAAATACATTTAATGAAAATACTAAATGGTCTAATCAATGGTGACAAGAGTCTGTATTTTTATCTTTCTTATTATATGCATGCATTCATTCTGTCCTTTTTAAAATTTCAGTCGACAATTTTTAAAAATTAAAATAGCATTAAATTAAATACAATTTTTATAACTTTTTGAATATTGTACAGCTCCACTTGTAATTATAAGTAATTGTAAGCACTAAAGGAGAATACATATGATGTGGACATATCGATACCCTATACATGTAGGTTAATAAAGCAACATGTAGGTTAATAAAGCAACATAAAGCATTCTTTTTTTAACTTACTATTGATGTGTACGCAAACGCGAAGTTTTAGCGCCGCCAATTCGTTCAAAAATATCTCGGCAAAAGTCTGGCTAAAGACATTCTAATCTGGCTAAAGGAATTTTTAGGGCTTTAGCCAGATTTGGCTAAAGGGTTTAAAGTCCTAGCGCTAGCCTAGGCATGGTATATATTTTTCCCCTTCTCCTGTGAAAAATTCCCCTTAAAAAAAAAATATATATTTATTACAAAATGTTAAACTCCAATACAGGAAAACAGCATACTTTTTGCAATTCCCCTTCCTGAAGGCCCTGGTCCCAGTCACCTAAAAGGTGACTAGTACCCTTAAAGATTTCCCCCGTAAAAGGGTTATTTGTATAACATTCAAATAACGTAACGTTCGGCGCTCCGTGAAATTAGAACGGGAGTCGCATTTTAGAATGTCTCAAACAGAAATGCGTCAATTTCCCAATCTCCGGTTGACTTAAATTGCATCTGCATTTAATCGCTTAATAAACTATGTAAGAACTATTTTCTTTATTGTTTTTTTCTACTGAAATGTTACTCTCGGACGACCGATGTATGGGTTTCACTCGTCCGGATTAGAAATTTCAATCTTCAATACGAGCGGACGAATGAAATTTTCGTGCCCTGTGACTATTTTATGGATATTACTTCCGGCAAATCAACAAGCCCATCGGGCTTATGTTCTTAACTATTGGACAAGCCCGGCAGGCATTTTACCAGTCTCGGGATTGTGCTTACTTCGACCACTGATACTATTCTTATAATTAACATTAATGATTGAATAAATGCAAGTTTTGCAGAAAAACTAGCGAGACGCCGTGAGTTTTTAAAAAATAAAGATTGCTGTGTGTCCCTTTAAAATGGATTTGTCTATTAAAAAGAAACTAGAATTAACCAATGCACTGCCATATCGACACAGGTTTCTGGTTCCACACTTGTCGCATAAGACGTATGTTCTGTATTTTTGTTAGGTCCGTAAAGTATTGAAGGCATACAAGGGATCACTGGATGATGAATTGGATCTGATTTTGGGTGACTACATCTTCATGGACAGTAATGAGACGTCGAAGAGTCAAGATGGCTGGTATAATGGCATATCCTGGGTCACGGGTATGATGGGACTCTTTCCTGGAACATACACGCAGAGAACGGCAGAAACATGGACCTGGGCATTGCACGGGTAACTATCTTCTTGTTTTGTCATCTTTGTAAAGTAGCTGGGTCTGTATTCATAATGTTTCTTAGCAATATCTTTACTTAAGTCAAATTTCATCAATTTTTTAAACTCCTTTTTCTATCGATTTAAGACGTTTTCTTAATATTGTAGGTAAGGTTATGGATAAATAAAGCCTACCGCTAAATAGTTCTCTTGAAATATATGGTTAGGTTTTCTAATCCAATGAAAAGAGAACTCATGCAATATAAACTACCATTATATACATGTGTATAGAATATTTCTCACTTAAATAAATTTCATAAAGCATTAACACATATAAATCAGTTGTCTGTGTACTGTAATGCTGGCGTGTTGTGCATATATTTATGTAATTGCAAACTATGAACATTATACAATATCTTATATCTGACGGGTTTATCAGTGGGAGAAATGTCTTGTCATTTTTAGCTCTACTGGCCAAGGGCCAGCAGAGCTTATGGGATGGTGTGTTGTCCGTCTTCCGTCGTCCGTCCGTCGTCCGTCCGTCCGTCCGTTAACTTTTCTTCAAACGACTTCTTCTCAGAAACGGCTTGGCTAATTTTGACCAAACTTCACCTGGATGATCCTTAGGTGAATGCTTTTTAGATTTGTTAAAATTAGGTCAGCGCTACATCCAAGATGGCTGCCATTACCATATATGGTCGAAACCTTAAAAAATCTTCTTCTCCAGAACCGCTGGACAGATTTCAACAGTTTTTCTTTTAAAGTGATCGCAAACGCCTAGACTATCAAGCTTGTTCAAATAAAGTCCCTGGGGTCCAAAATGGCCGTGCCCCGGGGGTCCAAAGTTTGTATATTGAGGTTTTGCATGTTTTTCATATAGACATACAGGAAAAAACTTTAAAAAATCTTCTTCTCTGAAACCACAAGGCACAGAGATCTCATGTATTACATGTAGCATCAGCTTATGGTCCTCTACTAAGTTTGTTCAAATGGTGACCCTGGGGTCAAATTTGTCCCCGCCCCGGGGGTCACAGTTTTACATAGACTTATATAGGATTTTTTTTAAAAAAATCTTCTCGGAAACTACAACAGCCAGAGGTTTGATATTTTGCATTTACTATAAGCTTATGGTCCTTTACCAAGTTTGTTCAAATGGTGACCCTCGGGTCACATTTGGCCCCGCCCCAAGGGTCACTTGTTTTACATAGACATGTATAGGGAAAAACTTAAAAAATCTTCTTCTCTGAAACTGCAAGAGCCAGAGGTTAAATATTTTGCATTTACTATAAGCTTGTGCTCCTCTACCAAGTTTGTTCAAATGGTGACCCAGGGGTCACATTTGGCCCCACCCCGGGGGTCACAGTTTTACATAGGCTTGTATAGGGAAAAACTGAAAAAAATCTTCTTCTCTGGAACCACATGGCACAGAGCTCTCATGTATTACATGTAGCATCAGCTTATGGTCCTCTACTAAGTTTGTTCAAATGGTGAACCTGGGGTCAAATTTGTCCCCGCCCTGAGGGTCACAGTTTTACATAGACTTATATAGGATTTTTAGCTCTACTGGCCAAGGGCCAGCAGAGCTTATGGGATGGTGTGTTGTCCGTCTTCCGTCGTCCGTCGTCCGTCCGTCGTCCGTCCGTCCGTCCGTTAACTTTTCTTCAAACGACTTTTCCTCAGAAACCGCTTGGCTAATTTTGACCAAACTTCACATGGATGATCCTTAGATGAATGCTTTTTAGATTTGTTAAAATTAGGTCAGCGCTACATCCAAGATGGCTGCCATTACCATATATGGTCGAAACCTTAAAAAATCTTCTTCTCCAGAACCGCTGGACAGATTTCAACAGTTTTTCTTTTAAAATGATCGCCTACGCCTAGACTATCAAGATTGTTCAAATGAAGTCCCCGGGGTCAAAAATGGCCGTGCCCCGGGGGTCCAAAGTTTGTATATTGAGGTTTTGCATGTTTTTCATATAGACATATAGGAAAAAACTTTAAAAAATCTTCTTCTCTGAAACCACAAGGCACAGAGCTCTCATGTATTACATGTAGCATCAGCCTATGGTCCTCTACTAAGTTTGTTCAAATGGTGACCCTGGGGTCAAATTTGTCCCCGCCCCGGGGGTCACAGTTTTACATAGACTTATATAGGATTTTTAAAAAAAAAAAACTTCTTCTCTGAAACTACAACAGCCAGAGGTTTGATATTTTGCATTTACTATCAGCTTATGGTCCATAACCAAGTTTGTTCAAATGGTGACCCTCGGGTCACATTTGGCCCCGCCTCAAGGGTCACATGTTTTACATAGACATGTATAGGGAAAAACTTAAAAAATCTTCTTCTCTGAAACTGCAAGAGCCAGAGGTTTAATATTTTGCATTTGCTATAAGCTTGTGGTCCTCTAACAAGTTTGTTCAAATGGTGACCCAGGGGTCACATTTGGCCCCACCCCGGGGGTCACAGTTTTACATAGGCTTGTATAGGGAAAACTGAAAAAAATCTTCTTCTCTGGAACCACATGGCACAGAGCTCTCATTTATTACATGTAGCATCAGCTTAAGGTCCTCTACTAAGTTTGTTCAAATGATGACCCTAGGGTCAAATTTGTCCCTGCTCCGAGGGTCACAGTTTTTCATAGACTTATATAGGATTTTTTTTTTAAAAATCTTCTTCTCGGAAACTACAAGAGCCAGAGGTTTGATATTTTACATTTATTATAAGCTTATGGTCCTTTACCAAGTTTGTTCAAATGGTGACCCTGGGGTCACATTTGGACCCGCCCCAAGGGTCACATGTTTTACATAGACATGTATAGGGAAAAACTTAAAAAATCTTCATCTCTGAAACTGCAAGAGCCAGAGGTTTAATATTTTGCTGTTGCTATAAGCTTATGGTCCTTTACCAATTTTGTTCAAATGGTGACCCTGGGGTCACATCTGGCCCCGGCCCGGGCGTCACAGTTTTACATAAATGCTTGTATAGGGAAAAACTGAAAAAAATCTTCTTCTCTGGAACTGCAAGAGCCAGAGGTTTAATATTTTGCTGTTGCTATAAGCTTATGGTCCTTTACCAATTTTGTTCAAATGGTGACCCTGGGGTCACATCTGGCCCCGGCCCGGGCGTCACAGTTTTACATAAATGCTTGTATAGGGAAAAACTGAAAAAAATCTTCTTCTCTGGAACTGCAAGAGCCAGAGGTTTAATATTTTGCACTTGCTATAAGCTTATGGTCCTTTACCAACTTTGTTCAAATTGTGACCCTTGGGTCACATTTGACCCCGCCCCAAGGGTCACATGTTTTACATAGACATGTATAGGAAAAACTTAAAAAATCTTCTTCTCTGAAACTGCAGGAGCCAGAGGTTTAATATTTTGCATTTGCTATAAGCTTATGGTCTTCTACCAAGTTTGTTCAAATGGTGACCCATTGGTCACATTTGGCCCCACCCTGGGGGTCACAGTTTTACTTAGGCTTGTATAGGCAAAAACTGAAAAAAATCTTCTTCTCTGGAACCACATGGCACAGAGCTCTCATGTATTACATGTAGCATCAGCTTATGGTTCTCTACCAAGTTTGTTCAAATGGTGACCCTGGTGTCAAATTTGGACGCGCCCCGGGGGTAACAGTTTTTTAATTTCTTTTTAATTTTTTTTGTTTTTAATTTGATTTTTTTTTTTCAATTTCATTTTTTTTATTTATTTTTAGCTCTACTGGCCAAGGGCCAGCAGAGCTTATGGGATGGTGTGTTGTCCGTCTTCCGTCATCCGTCCGTCGTCCGTCGTCCGTCCGTTAACTTTTCTTCAAACGACTTCTCCTCAGAAACCGCTTGGCTAATTTTGACCAAACTTCACATGGATGATCCTTAGATGAATGCTTTTTAGATTTATTAAAATTAGGTCAGCGCTACATCCAAGATGGCTGCCATTACCATATATGGTCGAAACCTTAAAAAATCTTCTTCTCCAGAACCTCTGGACAGATTTCAACAGTTTTTCTTTTAAAATGATCGCCAACGCCTAGACTATCAAGTTTGTTCAAATAAAGTCCCCGGGGTCAAAAATGGCCGTGCCCCGGGGGTCCAAAGTTTGTATATTGAGGTTTTGCATGTTTTTCATATAGACATATAGGAAAAAACTTTAAAAAATCTTCTTCTCTGAAACCACAAGGCACAGAGCTCTCATGTATTACATGTAGCATCAGCTTATGGTCCTCTGCTAAGTTTGTTCAAATGGTGACCCTGGGGTCAAATTTGTCCCCGCCCCGGGGGTCACATGTTTTACATAGACATGTATAGGGAAAAACTTAAAAAATCTTCTTCTCTGAAACTGCAAGAGCCAGAGGTTTAATATTTTGCATTTGCTATAAGCTTGTGGTCCTCTACCAAGTTTGTTCAAATGGTGACCAAGGGATCACATTTGGCCCCACCCCGGGGGTCACAGTTTTACATAGGCTTGTATAGGCAAAAATGAAAAAAATCTTCTTCTCTGGAACCACATGGCACAGAGCTCTCATGTATTACATGTAGCATCAGCTTATGGTCCTCTACTAAGTTTGTTCAAATGCTGACCCTGGGGTCAAATTTGTCCCCGCCCCAAGGGTCACAGTTTTACATAGACTAAGAAAGGATCTTTTTTTTTAAAAATCTTCTTCTCGGAAACTACAAGAGCCAGATGTTTGATATTAAACATTTATTATAAGCTTATGGTCCTTTACCAAGTTTGTTCAAATGGTGACCCTGGTGTCACATCTTGCCCCGCCCCGGGGTCACAGTTTTACATAAATGCTTGTATAGGGAAAAACTGAAAAAAATCTTCTTCTCTGGAACTGCAACAGCTTAAGGTTTAATATCTTACATTTGCTTTAAGCTTATGGTCCTTTACCAAGTTTGTTCAAATTGTGACCCTCGGGTCACATTTGACCCCGCCCCAAGGGTCACATGTTTTACATAGACATGTATAGGGAAAAACTTAAAAAACCTTCTTCTCTGAAACTGCAAGAGCCAGAGGTTTAATATTTTGCATTTGCTATAAGCTTATGGTCTTCTACCAAGTTTGTTCAAATGGTGGCCTATTGGTCATATTTGGCCCCACCCTGGGGGTCAGTTTTACTTAGGCTTGTATAGGCAAAAGCTGTTTTTATTTTTTTTTTAGTTTTTAATTTGATTTTTTTTTTTTTTTTTTTTTCAATTGCATTTTTTTTTAAATATTTTTTTTTTTTTTTTTTAATTGTTCCAATTTTTTTTAATTTTTTTTAATTTTTTTTTATTGATTTTTTTTTTTTTTGTTTAATTTTTTTTTTTCTAATTTTTTTTTTTTTTTTTTTTTTTTTCTAATTTTTTTTTTTTTTTTTTGATTGATTTGAATTTTTTTTTTTTTTAATTTTTTTCATTATCTTATTAATTAATTACTTGACACTTACTTTAAAATTTCTTGTCGGTGCTACTCATCCTAAATGCCTTGTTGAATTTCGACGAAACTTGGCAGGAAGGATCGGTAAGATGTCTAGTTGTGCATATCACGCTTTTGTTCCAGTTCGCTGATTTTTGACGGAGCTATGGCCCTTTGACATTTTTATTTTAAATTTCTTGTCGGCGCTACTCCTTAAACGGCTTGTTGGATTTCTACGAAATTTGGCAGGAAGCTTCAGTATGATGTCTAGTTGTGCAAAGCGCGGTATATCAATGAAATCCTGGACAATTTCGAAAACTAGCTAGATCTTGTTAGTAATAACAGAGTTATGGCCCTTGATTTGTTGAAAAATGCTATATTGTATTTTTCTTTGTTAAATCTATAGGAGAAGAGAGCTATATCTGGCTATATCTATCTAAATCTATAAGAGCTGTTTTAGCCAGTAGAGCGTCCACAGGCCCTCTTGGGCCTCTTGTTTTTAATTGTTTCAATTTTTTTTTTTTTTTTTATATATTTTTTTTTATTTTTTTTTTTATTTTTTCATTTTTTTTTAATTTTTTTTTTTATTGATTGATTTGAATTATTGTTTTTTTTTAAAAAAAAATTCATTATCTTTTTAATTAATTGACACTTACTTTATAATTTCTTGTCGGCGCTACTCATCCTAAATGCCTTGTTGAATTTCGACGAAACTTGGCAGGAAGCATCGGTAAGATGTCTAGTTGTGCATTTCACGCTTTTGTTCCAGTTTGCTGATTTTTGGCGGGAGTTATGGCCCTTTGACATTTTTATTTTAAATTTCTTGTCGGCGCTACTCCTCTTAGATGGCTTGTTGGATTTCTACAAAATTTGGCAGGAAGCCTCAGTATGATGTCTAGTTGTGCAAAGCGCGGTATATCAATGAAATCTTGGACAATTTTGAAAAACAGCTAGATCTTGTTAGTAATAACAGAGTTATGGCCCTTGATTTGTTGAAAAATGCTATATTGTATTTTCCTTTGTTAAATCTATAGGAGAAGAGAGCTATATCTATCTAAATCTGTTTTAGCCAGTAGAGCATCCACAGGCCCTCTTGGGCCTCTTGTTTTTTTAAAAATCTTCTTCTCGGAAACTACAAGAGCCAGAGGTTTAATATTTTGCATTTGCTATAAGCTTATGGTCCTTTACCAAGTTTGTTCAAATTGTGACCCTCGGGTCACATATGACCCCGCCCCAAGGGTCACATGTTTTACTTAAATGCTTGTATAGGGAAAAACTGAAAAAATCTTCTTCTCTGGAACTACAAGAGCCAGAGGTTTAATATTTTGCATTTGCTATAAGCTTATGGTCCTTTACCAAGTTTGTTCTAATTGTGACCCTCGGGGTCACATTTGACCCCGCCCCAAGGTTCACATGTTTAACATAGACATGTATAGGGACATTTTAAAAAAACTTCTTCTCTGAAACTGCAAGAGCCAGAGTTTTAATACTTTGCATTTGCTATAAGCTTATGGTCTTCTACCAAGTTTGTTCAAATGGTGACCTATTGGTCACATTTGGCCCCACCCTGGGGGTCACAGTTTTACTTAGGCTTGTATAGGCAAAAACTGTTGTTTTTTTTTGTTTGTTTTTTTAATTTGATTTATTTTTTTTCAATTTCATTTTTTTTTGAATTTATTTTTTTTCAATTTTTTTTTTACTTTGAATTTTTTTTTGTTTTTTGAATTTTTCAATTTTTGAATTTTTGAATTTTTTTTTTTTGAATTTTTTTTTTTGATTGATTGGATTTTATTTTTTTTCAATTTTTTTCATTATCTTTTTAATTACTTTACACTTACTTTAAAATTTCTTGTCGGCGCTACTCATCCTAAATGCCTTGTTGAATTTCGACGAAACTTGGCATGAAGCATCGGTAAGATGTCTAGTTGTGCATATCACGCTTTTGTTCCAGTTCGCTGATTTTTGACCGAGTAATGGCCCTTTGATATTTTTATTTTAAATTTCTTGTCGGCGCTACTCCTCTTAAATGGCTTGTTGGCTACGAAATTTGGCAGGAAGCCTCAGTATGATGTCTAGTTGTGCAAAGTGCGGTATATCAATGAAATCTTGGACAATTTCGAAAACCAGCTAGATCTTGTTAGTAATAACAGAGTTATGGCCCTTGATTTGTTGAAAAATGCTATATTGTATTTTCCTTTGTTAAATCTATAGGAGAAGAGAGCTATATCTAGCTATATATCTATCTAAATCTGTAAGAGCTGTTTTAGCCAGTAGAGCGTCCACAGGCCCTCTTGGGCCTCTTGTTTTCGATACCATGGCAACAGTGGCAAATTAAAATCCAGTTGCTAAAGTCGCTGTTCCAACTTTGCGTATATCAACTTTAAAACTTTTTAAAGAAAAATCTTTTTATAGAGTTAATAATTATAAGCTTTGGTATGTGTTTTTTGTCTCGCCTTTTCGAAGAAAAAAAGAGACATAGGTGTTGCTTTTCTGGCGGCGCGTCAACATTCAAGTTTTGCGTTTAGGTCAATTTCTCACAAACTATATGCACTAGACCTTTCAAAATTTGCTTATAGTTGTATCATGGGTGATACATCGCAGCGTGACAAAGCAAATGTGGGAGTGACCTTGACCCTCCAAGCAAAGGGCAGATAACTTACTAATTTCTAGGTTCAACTTTTGCGTTTAGGTCACTTTTTCACAAACTGTATGCACTAGACCTTTCAAACTTTGCTTATAGTTGTATCTTGGGTGGAACATGGCAACGTGACAAAGCAAATGTCGAAGTGACCTTGACCCTCCAAGCAAAGGTCAGATAACTTAATAATTTTTAGGGTCAACTTTTGCGTTTAGGTCACTTTTTCACAAACTGTAAGCACTAGACCTTTAAAACTTTGCTTATAGTTGTATCTGGAGTGGTACATCGCAACGTGACAAAGCACATGTGGAAGTGACCTTGACCCTCCAAGCAAGGGCAGAAAACCTTATAATTTTTACCTTCAACTTTGCTTATAGTTGTATCTTGAGTGGTACATTGCAACGTGGCAAAGCAAATGTGGATGTACCTTCACCATCTAGGCAAAGGGCAGATAACTTTAATTGTTACAATTACATCACTTTCTCATGAACTAGAATTATGCACTAGATGTTTTAAACCTAATTTATAGCTTAACCTTTGCAAGAAAACATATTCTATTTTGACATAGTTGTGTCTTTGGTAGTGCTTTTTTTTTGGATGCATGGATTTCATCTGTGACCTTGACCTACTTTTTGGAGCTGATGATTTTTAGCTCTACTGGCCAAAGGCCTTCATTTTTCATCCGATCTTTACCAAACTTTACCAGATTGTTAATATCAATGAAAGCTCGCACAAGTTCGAAAAACAGTCAGATCGGACCAATAACAGCCGAGTTATGGCCCTTGATTTAGTTAAAAATGCTAAATTTTGCCTCATTAATACGATAGGGCTTTCATTTTTCATCTGATCTTTACCAAACTTTACCAGATGTTTTGCCTTTTATGCCCCCAAAAAATTTCGGGAGCATATAGTAATCGCACCGTCCATCTGTCTGTCTGTCTGGATTCCGTCATTCCGCAGTTTGTGTCCGGACTGTACCTTCAAAACCCCTACATGGATTTTTGATTAACTTGGCACAAGTGATCACCATAACAAGACGATGTGTCGCGTGCAAAACCCAGGTCCGTACCTCAAAGGTCAAGGTCACACTTGAAGTTCATAGGTCAAAAACATGTAGGCAGTTTCGTGTCCGGACCGTAACGTCACAACCCCTGCAGGGATTTTTAAATTACTTGGCACAAGTGATCACCATAACAAGACGATGTGTCGCGCGCAAAACCAGGTCCGTACCTCAAAGGTCAAGGTCACTTGAAATTCATAGGTCAAAAACAGGTACGCAATTTCATGTCCGGAGCGTAACGTCACAACCCCTGCAGGGATTTTTAAATAACTTGGCACAACTGATCATCATAACAAGACGATGTGTCGCGTGCAAAACCCAGGTCTTCAAGGTCACACTTGGAGGTCAAAAGTCAAATTGTGTCCGGTCAATAACTCTGGCATTCACGGATGGATTTTCAAATAACTTGGAACAAGTGCTCACCACAACAAGACGATGTGTCGCGCACAATATCCAGGTCTGTGGCCCTAAGGTCAAGGTCACACTTAGAGGTCAAAGGTCAAATCGTGTCCGGTCAATAACTTTTGCATGCCTGGATGGATTTTCAAATAACTTGGCACAATCGCTCACCACAACCAAACGACATCCAGGCCAAGGTCATACTTAGAGGTCAAAGGACACTTCGGTGGCATACAGTGATATTTCTTGTTTTTAGCTCTACTGGCCAAGGGCCAGCAGAGCTTATGGGATGGTGTGTTGTCCGTCCGTCGTCCGTACGTCCGTCCGTTAACTTTTCTTCAAACGACTTCTCCTCAGAAACCGCTTGGCTAATTTTGACCAAACTTCACATGGATGATCCTTAGATGAATGGTTTTTAGATTTGTTAAAATTAGGTCAGCGCTACATCCAAGATGGCTGCCATTACCATATATTTTTTATTTATTTTTTTCAGTCACCAGTATGATGACCCATTTATTCTCCCCGTAATTTGGCATGTTGTGGGTCGGGGAGGACCATCCCACTGCACGCCTTACAAACAAACATATAAAACTGATTATATATACATATTATTATAATACTTGACTTTCATATAATAAAATCTGTATAAAGCGGTAGTCTTTACATTTTTTAAACATTAAATTGTATGTGTTTTTCTATATTATATTAATTTACATGTATAGCCATTTTTATAAATTAAAAAAACAACAAAAAAACACAAATGAATATAGTACGTTTGTTTTACGGGGGAAAGATAGAAAAAAATACAAATGAAAAAAAAAAAAAGGTTTTAGTTCTTAATGCTCTCCCTACATGGCCACATCTCTCCTACCTAGCTTAATTTTTAATGTACATGTATATTTTATCCGATAGTTGTCAGATTCTTGGGCTGAATAAAACCTAAAACACCAATTTTAGGGGTGAGCTCCTCGCTTGTTTATGCAACAAAATTATTTTAAAAGGTTCATGTATTTGTTCCATTTTTTTTCAAATGGTTCGAAAGCATTGTTTTGTGCTGCTATACATTCTAGAATTTTAAACGACTTTATTATCCTATTTTTGAATGCCTCTATAGACAGTTTATTTTGTAAATGTTTGGTACTGAAAATATAATATTTCATTTCAAGTAATATGTACAAGTCGGCTGGTGTTAATGTGTTACCAATGTTAAAAATAAATGATTCTTCAGTAAAATTTAAGTATATGTCATAACTGGACAACCACATTTTTAATTTATTAAGTATAGATTGCATTTCAGGACAATACTAAAGCATATGGATTAATGTTTCCTCTTGTTGACAATCCATTACCATATTTGGTCGAAACCTTAAAAAACCTTCTTCTCCAAAACCGCTCGACAGATTTCAACAGTTTTTCTTTTAAAATGATCGCCAACGCCTATACTATCAAGTTTGTTCAAATAAAGTCCCCGGGGTCAAAAATGGCTGTGCCCCGGGGGTCCAAAGTTTGTATATTGAGGTTTTGCATGTTTTTCATATAGACATATAGGAAAAAACTTTAAAAAATCTTCTTCTCTGAACCCACAAGGCACAGAGCGCTCATGTATTACATGTAGCATCAGCTTATGGTCGTCTAATAAGTTTGTTCAAATGGTGACCCTGGGGTCAAATTTGTCCCCGCCCCGGGGGTCACAGTTTTACATAGACTTATATAGAACTTCAACAGCCAGAGGTTTGATATTTTGCATTTACTATAAGCTTATGGTCCTTTACCAAGTTTGTTCAAATGGTGACCCTAGGGTTACATTAGGCCCCGCCCCAAGGGTCACATGTTTTATATAGACATGTATAGGGAAAAACTTAAAAAATCTTCTTCTCTGAAACTGCAAGAGCCAGAGGTTTAATATTTTGCATTTGCTATAAGCTTGTGGTCCTCTACCAAGTTTGTTCAAATGCTGACCCAGGGGTCACATTTGGCCCCACCCCGGGGGTCACAGTTTTACATAGGCTTGTATAGGGAAAATCTGAAAAAGTTCTTCTTCTCTGGAACCACATGGCACAGAGCTCTCATGTATTACATGTAGCATCAGCTTATGGTCCTCTACAAAGTTTGTTCAAATGGTGACCGTGGGGTCGAATTTGTCCCCGCCCCGAGGGTCACAGTTTTACATAGACTTATATAGGATTTTTTTTTAAAAATCTTCTTCTCGGAAACTATAAGAGTCAGAGGTTTGATATTTTACATTTATTATAAGCTTATGGTCCTTTACCAAGTTTGTTCAAATGGTGAAGGGTCACATGTTTTACATAGACATGTATAGGGAAAAACTTAAAAAATCTTCTTCTCTGAAACTGCAAGAGCCAGAGGTTTAATATTTTGCTGTTGCTATAAGCTTATGGTCCTTTACCAATTTTGTTCAAATGCTGACCCTGGGGTCACATCTGGCCTCGCCCCGGGGGACACAGTTTTACATCAATGCTTGTTTTAAAAAAAATATTTTTATTTTTTTTATTTATTGATTTTTTTTTTGATTTTTTTTTTTATTATTAAATTATTTTTTTTTTAAATTTTTTATTGATTTTTTTTTTAATTTTTTTTTTTGATATTTTTTTTTTTTTTGATATTTTTTTTTCTCTACTGGCTAACTTGGAAAATCAGCCAGATCGGACCAGTAATGACGGAGTTATGGCTCTTGAGATAGTTAAAAATGCTATATTTTGCCTCTTTAAGACGATAGTCACTCGCTGTATTGATGTCATAAGAGCCATATTAGCCAGTAGAGCGTCCACAGGCCCTCTTGGGCCTCTTGTTTTTTATTAGTAGTATATATTTATATTTTTTATTTTTTTTTAATAGATATAGTTTTTTTTTGTTTTAATTTTTATTGATTTTTTTTTTTTTTGTCTTTTTTTTTTTTTTTTTTTTTTTTGTTATTTTTCTTATTTCATTATTTTTTTTTTTGTCTTTTTTTTTTTGTGTGTTAGCAGGAAGCATTGCTGTGCCTATTGCATTTTTTCCAGTTCATTGATTTTTGATGGCCCCTTGACATTTTTTTTTTAATTTCTTGTCGGCGCTACTCCTCCTAAACGCCTTGTTGGATTTCGCCGAGACTTGGCAGGAAGCATCGGTAAGATGTCTAGTTGTGCATGTCTTGCTTTTGTTCCAGTTTGCTAATTTATGACGGAGTTATGGCACTTTGACATTTTTACTTTAAATTTCTTGTCGGCGCTACTCTTCCTAAACGGCTTGTTGGATTTCTACAAAATTTGGCAGGAAGTCTCAGTATGATGTTAAGTTGTGCAAAGCATGGTATATCAATGAAATTTTTGACAAATTCGAAAACCAGCTAGCTCTATGGCCCTTGATTTGTTGAAAAATGCTATATTGTATTTTCCTTTGTTAAATCTGTAGTTTCTTCATTTTTTATCTGATCTTTACCATATTTGTTTAGAATGTTAATATATACCCGTCCCCCTCCCCACCCCACTCCCCCACCCCCCACCCATTTTTATGAAATTTCATTCATAGAAGAAAGTGGGGAAATTAAAAAATGCCCATGCCAGACTAGACACAGCAGACTTATTGCCCATGATTACCAGGTGAGCGATCTAAGGCCATCCTATCCATGTTGTTTTTGCAATGTTTTAAAAAAAGTACTGATGGGAATTTTATGTCGACACCCCTTGATATAATAGCCTGTTGAGCATCCACAGGCCCTCTTGGGCCTCTTGTTTTTAATAGAATGGCATTTTGTTTTTAAACAAATGCACTTAAATGTCATCACAGCAAACGGCAAACTCTATTGTTTTTAGTTACTAAAATGTTTACAAACTTTCATTTAAGCATCATTGACCTTTTTATTTTTAAGGCCAGCCTCCGTTGGGAGAGACATGTGAATCCACAGATTTTTTGTATTCAGTTATGGCTGATACTCCTGTAACATAGCAAAAAATAAAAAACAATCCTTAATTCTAGAACGAGTGTCGGCAATTTCCTTGGATATAATCGGAATAAGTCACCAAATGCCTTAGATAATTTACCTAAACTTGATGTTAATATGCATCTCAACCGAACAGTGTGTAGCATGTTAAAATAAAAAAGAAAACATGTGTTTTACTGCACGTTAAAATATAATTAGGTCTTATTTATTTAAGATTATGGTAAAAATATATAGATATAAATAAGGGATGATATGGTAATTATTAACTTCTAAAATCAAGTGTTTTGTCAAAAGTCATACAGTTCTGTTGCTTTTGTCTGCCCCTCTTTTGATTGATATTTGCACTTGATAACAGGTGAAGCATAAAATAAAACGTGTATTCTCATTTTAGATCTCTGCCACTGAATCAGGGTGTCCATACTGTTGTGAAACAGGGGGCTCATCATCATGGTGCGCTGACAAACGGGACCACGTCCAGTGAAGAGGAGTATGGAAGTCTGTGGCAAGCTGAGTCCCTTTATGCGAAGGTAATAATCAGAGCTAACTTGAGTATCGGCTGGCATGGCTTTATGTGGGTTTGACTAAAGAACTCCCTTTAAAATTGTCAAATAAAACAATTGGCAACTCAGGTTTATCAACATCATTAAAGGCAGGATATGCGTATTAAAACTTAAAATGAAAAGTTCAAGACATATTCGGAAGCCTTATAACACTCTAACCAATAGAATAGAATTAAACTTTGCAAGCTACGCCAAATAAATAGTTTCAATACCTGATGAACACACTAATGCACTGTTACATTGTGACCCATGAAAACTGAGCTGATGCATACATGCAGGGCCAAATGGTTTAATTATAGTACAAGTATTGCGTCTGTTAACAAGGTAATATTTAGAGGTTAATATATTTACCTGTTATTACATATCTTACTATAAATGAAGAAAAAAAATGGTACGATTTAAACATACAAGTAGTCAAAGATGCAAACAATTTGCAGATAAATGCATTATGTTAAATTAATAAATTACTTTAAATCTGTTTTCTTTCTTGTCTGTTTTTAAAAACCGCGTCTGTCACTATAATGATTTATTTTGACGTTTCAACGTTTATTTGAAAACAATATTTACTGGGCAGTCGAGATTTCAACGTCTGCTCCAGCGCTCTCTATATAGCTCTCTATATAGCTCTCCACTATGACATTTTTGGTGCTTGACGACGTTTGGTGCTTGATGACGTTGACGTCTTCACGTGCGAACAGTCTGTTGCTACTGTGCCGATTTTCCATAATCCGTAATGGCGCAGTGTGCTGATTATGGATGTTGAGAAAGGAGTGATCAACAAACTTTTTCCTATAAAACATGTTACTATTTATGGTAAGGCATGTAATAATATACACTAATACTCAACACCAAGTCTGTAAGTGGAGTGCTGTGGTCTAGTGGTAAAGCGTTGGACCCATGATCGAAAAAGTCGTGGGTTCGATTTCCGCCATTGCCATATGCGTTGTGTCCCTGAGCAAGACACTTTATCTGCATTTGCTTAGTACTGGTTCTACCCAGGAAGACATCGAGAGTGATTCAAATAAGTTCATAGAGCTTTCGATACAACCTATGTAAAATAAATAAGTTTAAACTAAAGTCTGTATCACCTCTGTTAAGGTTGAAAAAACATATTATGGCTTTAAGGTCCTATGTTGAGCCTATTGAAGTTGAGGAAGGTGATGGGAGAGGGTTGGGGTGGGTGGGGGAGAGGAATGGTTGTGGGGGGTCAGATTTGTATAGGTTATTGTAAATCACTGATAGACATAAAATTGCATTATTCAAGTTTTGTATCAGCTGAAGAAGCCGGCCCAATTTTTTTGTATTAAAACATAAAAACAGGTGTTTCATTAATTGTGTGTTGGTTTTGTTTTTGTTATAAAAACAATAAAGAATTATCAAGAAAGCTTTGTTCAGCATTACAGCTAAATTGTAAACTTTTTTCTTTAAAGTAAACAGTTTTTTATAACCCTAGATAACATTCAGTTATAGCTTCAATATGAAAATGCTAAAAACATAATCGGGCCTCAATTTATACATCTGAGCTAATCGGTCATGTATCATGTTAGCAGTAAATAAGCAAGCTTTCCATGATTGTTTAATGACTGTAGCATTGGGAAATAGGTCCTTAACTGATCTTATTGAAAGTCCCAAGAATCTCCCTCTATATCGTTAGCATTTAACATTGTTTAATTATAAAAATAGTTTGAGAGCAGTTACACTGATCAACATTAATGATGAGTGTAGTAAGCCATCATAATTGTGTTATTATTAGAAAACTAGTTTAATCATTGTAGTTTGGTATTTGTACATCAATTTGATGATTGAATTTATTTGAAAAAAATAAAAAAATAAGGGGAAAATTGATATATAGGGCACGAATAACTCAGAAACAATTTTCCTACCCTGATATGCCATAAAAAAATCTATAATTTCAGGTCAACAAGAGTCGTACCAATTCCTCAGAAGAAAAGAAACATGTAAACTCTACAGAGAAAGCCAAGTTGCCACGGCAGCTATATGTGATGCGACACGGGGAAAGAATGGATTTTGTCTTTGGAAGAACTTGGGTGGACAAGTGCTTTGATGATGAAGGTAATGGTATTCGTTTATAAAAGGGACACGCAGCAAATTTGAGGTTTTTTGAAAACATTAAAATTAGCATCTCGTTTTATTTATGTAGTATCATTTCGGCTTTAAACCTGCTAACTTATAATTAAAGGGACACTGTCCGTAAGTAAGCAGATATTGAGCATAACCAAATAACTGTCTGACTTTTATTCATTGAAATGTATACATGAAAACATGAGGATAGACCCTAAGAAGTATGTAGAAATACATTTGTGAGTTTGAAAAAAAAAAAAGTTTTCATTATTAAATGTAAATAAAGTGGGACCCACAATATTTACCTTTTCACGTGACTTCCATAGCGCACTAGGATTTCACCATAGTATGTATTGCGTAATATGTATAGCCCGCCTAGCTCAGTCGGGAGCGAGTTCCAACAACTTTACGCTCACGCACACTTATTTTTACTGTGAGTTTGGGCTGCGAGTTCAAACCCACGAAGTGGATATTCTTTTTTTTTAACCGCGATTAAATTCCGTTAAACAATCTTGCTTTTAAATAGTAAATATTGAATAATGTTTAGTGCATAATGTTTGCGAACATAATTAATGGGTGTTTTATAAGCTAAAAGTCACGGACAGTGTCCCTTTAAATAAAATGTTGATTTTTTTTTTTTCATTCATTATTCTACCCTAGTTATAAATATATTATAGGTGCAATATAATAAACATTTAGTAATATGCAAAAGCAATTTGCTTTGAACTATTTTAATAGTTAATATAAATAGTTGCAAAAATGCAAGTTACATCTTGAATGAAATGCATGGGGATTTGCGATGGTGCATGGTGATATTGACTCTAATACAGGTTTGAGTGAAGCTCTAGTTATACCCCGCTTTCACAAAGTGAAGTGAGGGCTATATAGGAATCACGTTGTCCTTCACATCGCGACGCGTAACACATTTTTGTCCTGTCACATGCTGTCACGTAATACATTTTTATTACTTGTATTCCTCAAACAGTTTTGAATGGGTTATTCCTAAACTTCATATACACATAACAACTGATGATCTTATGTCTCTCTACATCTCTCATTGTTGATTGTCTAATTTATTACAGAATTATGGCCCTTTGTTTGACTTAGAATTTAAGCGGGGTATTCATCACCTTCAGTGATAGATCTAGTTAACCTTTATTTTACCCCTGATTCCCAAACACTGTTTGCCCTACAAGCTCCAAATTTCATACATATATACAAAATGGCAACCACTACAAATTTAAAACCAAAACCAAAAGTAGGTCATTCGGACTGACATTGGCTTACTTTTACACATGGGGAAATTCTATTCTAGTTCAGGTTTAAGGTTTCTCCCCCCCCCCCCCCCCCCCCCCACCCCACCCCCTCCACCATCCCCACATTGGCTTACTTTTACACATGGGGAAATCCCCCCACCCCACACACCACACACCATCCCCTAACCATCTCCCACCCCATCATCACCACCACCACCACCCAAATGTATTTTTATTATTTGTTACATACCTCTGTGTTGCTTAATTTTATCAGTTGATCAATATGTCTCGCCCCCAACCATCCCACCACACCACCCCATCACCACCACCCGATTGTTTTTTTTTGTTTTTGCATATATCTGTGTTGTTTTGTTTTATCAGTTATCAATATGTTTCACCCCCACCCCACACACACAGAGACACAGAGACCCCCCCCCCAACCCCCCCGGTAGTGACTCTGCCTCTTGTTGTACATGTGCTAGGTATATTAGAGTACATTACTTTATTTTGTATTGCTATTGACATGAATTATCTCCCTTTGTGTATGACCACAGGTAACTACAAACCTGTAGATTTAAACATGCCAAGAACCGTACCTCGGAGACCTACCATCCACCTGGATTATGTTAAAGACGCCCCTCTCACGGCCATGGGAAGTATGCAGGCATTCCTCACAGGTAAGTTTGCCGGTAGAGTTAAACCTGCTGAGAACTATACCTCGGAGATCTACCGTTGACTCAGATTATATTAAAGACCACCCTTCTCCCCACCCCTTCAACACCCTCACCTTTTTCCACCCTTACGGCTATAGGGAGTATACAGGTAAGTTTACCAATAGATTTAAACATGCCGAAAACCGTACCACGAAGATCTACCATCCACCTGGATTATATAACAACTCCCTTCTCATGACTGTAGGAAGTATGCAGGCATTCCTTACAGGTGAGTTTGCCAGTAGATTGAAACATGCCGAGAACCGTACCACGAAGATCTACCATCCACCTGGATTATATAACGACTCCCCTCCCATGGCTATAGGAACTATGCAGGCATTCCTTACAGGTAAGTTTGCTAGTAGATTGAAACATGCCGAGAACCGTACCACAAAGATCTACCATCCATCTGGAGTATATTAAAGACTCCCCTCTCACGGCCATAGGAAGTTTGCAGGCATTCCTCACAGGTAATTTTACCAGTAGATTGAAACATGCTGAGAACTGTACCTCACAGATATCTACCATATTAAAGACCTGCTCTCCATCCCCCCAATAATCTCAGATAGTCTAACTATTGTAGAACCTTTAGCTTGAAGGTTATTTCTGTTATAGAAAATGAGTGAATATCTCCGAATTTCATATTTATACCTTCGCTTTCACAGAAGTGAAGTGGTTTTCGATTCTGAAATTATTTACAGAATTATGGACCTTTGATTTACTTAGATTTTTTTTCACGGTTACAGATTAACAAATATTAACAATTAACAATTATTTCAAAATGGCCAAAATGAATTACAAGCACATATTAATTGACATTAACTTTATTTTGACTAGAATAATTGCCACAAATTATTGACTAATTTATCAATTTTATGTGTGGCGGTAAGGTTATTAAGGGCATCTGCCTTCGGCTGCGGTCTACCGTACTGCGCTTGCCTTCCCTGCTTCACTCCGCCCCCCGGCTGCGGTCTACCGTACTGCGCTTGCCTTCCCTGCTTCACTCCGCCCCCACCCTTACTCTTAGTTTTGGGCATTTTTGCCGATGAAAGGTGATATTAATAATTTATTTAAACTACTTATCTGTTAGAATCTGCTTCTGGCAGCCGTTGCTATAGTAAGACCGGTGTCAGGGTAAATTTCTATCAGAGTAAAATATCCCCATTGAGGCCCTGCTTTTGGCACTGAAATAAACAAGCCTGTTTAATATCAATAGGCCATAATATTTTAGACATGAATTATTCTTGATTTTTGCTCATTCTCATTGGCTATATCAAAAAGGCGGGGATATTCATCACATTCAGAGACAGTTCTAGTTACTACTACCACAATAGTTTGCTGGCAATACAGAACGGGGTAACCATTAAATAGATAACATGAAAACAAAAAGAAGAAACACGTCGAGAAAATATCGTCACCCAAACTGGGGATCAAGTCGGGACCCTCAGATTCTAGATCTATGCTCTTCACATTCAGTGAGTGTG
Source organism: Cyrtodaria siliqua (assembly GCA_037043455.1). NCBI lineage: Eukaryota > Metazoa > Mollusca > Bivalvia > Adapedonta > Hiatellidae > Cyrtodaria > Cyrtodaria siliqua. The sequence continues at coordinate 57,179 of JAWPHD010004455.1, read as the reverse complement.
TAAATCAGTGACTTGGTATTAATTTATGTCTGACAGAAAAAAAACTTTAATAGCCAAAGTAGAGATGTCTGTATCATTGGTAGTAAGATATCTTAAAGGGACACATAGCAATTTTGAAGAATTATTTATTAAGCATCATTTATAACACCTCGATTTATTAATTTAGTATCATTTTAATTTTAAATCTGCTTGCGTATAATTAAATAAAAGCTAATACATTTGGTAGTTGCAAGTTTTCTTTTCTTCAATATTCTACCATTGGTTTAAAGTATTATTTGTGCAATATAATCAACATACACTGGGTAATCCCTTACACTAAGTCCCCACCCCACCAATGACCTTGACCTTGACTTTAAAGACAACAGAACTTAGTCAAATTTTCTTGGTTAAAGTTTTTGGTTAATGTTTTTGGTTAAAGTTTTTTGGAAGGTATATATCTCCACACAAAAAAAAAAATCCAATTAACATGCAAATATGCAGGTAGAAAAACAAGTGGGACGCCTCGAGTTTTAAAAAAAAAAATCGAGATTGCCATGTGTGCCTTTAAAGAAGCTCACTAAGTTCTACTCAATGATTTGTTTTCTTAAATAATTTTCGTCTTCAGGTGAAGCATTGAAGAATGCGGGTGTGACATTGCAACATGTCTACGTGTCACCGTCATTACGATGCATACAGACAATTACAGGAATACTTAAAAGTAAGTACCTGGAGTTTTAAACTCGTGTTTTTTTGGCTGTTTTTATAGCCATTATTCAGTCATATTCCCAGTGCCTAAACATATATTTTTTTATCAATTTTGACCCAAAAAATTCCGATTCTTATGCCATGGTCCGGCGCACGGATACCGGTTGAAAAAAAAAAGAAAAAAAAGTCATATTCTATTACATACTGAAGGTCAGCATTGAGCAAATCCTAAAATATAGGCATGATCTCAAAACAACAGCTGCAGTGTTAGTTTTTGAAGTCCCACGGAGCTGGCATATGCTGCAATCAACTCCGGAATAAATTATCTTTCCAATAACATAACTTTCATATGTCCACACCGCATAAGAAAAGCTCTGGTGCTCGAAAAACACAGAAAACGTACCTGTTTTTAAAATCGACTCTAAGCCCGTCCGTATTATTCGCCTATACAGACCCCCGTAGACCGCCGTTTAGCCTTTGTAGAAGCTCCCGCGGACATAACAACTCATCGACACTATTCCTTACGCACAATAGGTCTTTATCCGTGCAATAAATAATGTCCAAGTACCTTTCTGACGATCACAAGTACACGTTTACAACGTTTTCAAAAATCTCAGTATCCCACGACGCCATTTGCATTGGGGATGCCGGAAGTTGACAGTAAACCATGACGTCATTACATTTTCAAATCGCTCCCACTTCATTGGTTCAATATTTAAACCAAATTTATTTAATCCAATGGGATAATTTAACAAGTATTTCTGCGGCTTTGCTATCAACTTCCGGCATTCTCAATTCAAATGGCGTCGTGGGATACTGAGATTTTTGAAAACGTTGTAAACGTGTACTTGTGATCGTCGGAAAGGTACTTGATCATTATTTATTGCACGGATAAAGACATATTGTGCGTAAGGAATAGTGTCGATGAGTTGTTATGTCCGCGGGAGCTTCTACAAAGGCTAAACGGCGGTCTACGGGGGTCTGTATAGGCGAATAATACGGACGGGCTTAGAGTCGATTTTTAAAAACAGGTACGTTTCCTGTGTTTTTCGAGCACCAGAGCTTTTCTTATGCGGTGTGGACATATGAAAGTGTATGTTATTGGAAAGATAATTTATTCCGGAGTTGATTGCAGCATATGCCAGCTCTGTGGGACTTCAAAAACTAACACTGAAGCTGTTGTTTTGAGATCATGCCTATATTTTAGGATTTGCTCAATGCTGACCTTCAGTATGTAATAGAATATAAGACTTTTTTCTTTTTTTTTTTAAACCGGTATCTGTGGTCCGGCGTCCGTCTGTCTGTCCGTCTGTAAACTTTTTCTTGTAACGACTACTCCTCTGAAACTACTTAGCGGATTTTCACGAAACTTCATAGGAATGTTGCTCTTGATGTCTAGTTGATACTAGCATAATTTGAAGTCGGCCGAAAATTCAAGATGGCCGCCATGGCTAAAAATAGGTTTTTAAAAAACAAGTTTGTAGCAACTACTTCTTAAAAACTATAAGTGATATTGATATGGGACTTTTTCTAAAATGATCAGCATGACATGATGCTAATCTTTGCCAAAAATTATTTTGATTCGACTTTAAACAGTGGCCGCCAGTGGCCATCTTTGTTTACATAGAGTTTCAGGGCTGTACACATCCGATAGCCCGACGCCCGGGACAACTGTTTGTATAGTAAAAATTTGTAGCGACTACTCCGCTGAAACTACTTTCATGAAACTTCACAGGAATGTTGCACTTGATCTCTAGTTGATCCTAGCAAAATTTCAGGTCAGCCAGGAATTCAAGATGGCCGACACAGCTAAAAATAGATTTATAAAAAAAAGTTTGTAGCGACTACTTCTTGAAAACTGTAAGATTGGGGATATTGATATGGGACTTTTTCTAAAATGATCAGCATGACATGATGTTGATCCCTGAAACTACGTTACTGATTTTTACAGGAATGATGATCTAGCTATCAAAACCTATCAGTAGAGCTTCAAGATCATTGACCTCTGTTTTGTTAATGTGGTAATCAAATTCCTCTGTTGGTCTTGGTGTACACTAAATAGTATTAAAGGTACAAGTATGAAATGAATGTTTTACTGTATTTTTTTCTGAATTTATAAGTGCCATATGTGTTGATGTATAATTTATATTGCATGTTTGTTATTTACAATACATATATAGGTTTTATCACTGCTTTTATGTAAATAAACTATAGATTGAGCAATCGGCTAGATGACATTGCAAAACTTTGAAAATAACTTTGAATTTGAATGTAAATTCGTTTTGGCAGGAATCTGACGTGCGTCATGCAAGTATGATGTATGGTGACCTTCGATATACATTCCAGTAATGCTTCGAAGAAGTGTACGAGATGTTGCGAATGCTCCACTTTCGGATGTTTATTGTTGATGCTGTTCTGATATTAGCCCTTTATACAAATAATTTGTAGTGATAATTATATTAAAAGCATTATTTTGGCTTATCGTTGATGCTGTTCTGCTATTAGCCCTTTATACAAATAATTTGTTGTGATAATTATATTAAAAGCATTATTTTTTGTACACATCTATGTATCTTCCTTTGTGGCTCTCTGATTTTAAAACACCAATATGGAATATAGATACATTTAATTTAAATTTTGATAAAATAGTTCGATTTTTCATATAGAAATTGAGGATCAAGTATTTTTTTCTGCATGTTTTATGATGTCAGATAACATTACATATAATAAACGGGCATGAATATCGCATTGCTTTTGCTATATCAGTCAGTGCTGAATAAACCAAAATGTACTAGTCCGCTCTTTATCGGGCAGAAAAGTGCATTTCTTACATTTCTGTTAGTGAAAGATTGGGATTTCTCAGTGAATATTCATACACGCTAATTATTAATAACTAACTCTGAACACAAAAATAACCAACTGTGAGGTGAGTTGAGTCATGACATCAATAATGTGTTACTGACTTCGACATCCTCTGCTGATAACGTTCAATAAAGTGAATAATTTCTGTTAAACTCATACATAAACTGATTTAAAATGTAATAAATAGATTATTTAACTGCTGGGTTCGATTATGGGGAAAGCCTTCACTTTATGGTAGGCGTGATTTTCTTTTCACACACTCGCGTTCGTGAAAAGAACCACACGTCTACCATCTTGTGAAGGATTTCCCTGTAATCGATCCCAGTAGTTAAATAATCTCTATATCTGCATGATACAACAATTTAACATACAAAAAACTATTCCCACAGTATAAAGATTAAGGCCACTTTATTGTGCCCTAAAGAGACATGCCAGGAATGTAAAGCTTAAAACTACACACAAGCACCCACTTTTTATGCAGTTATATCTAGGGTAACAGAATGCCTGTTAAATTAATGGCTTTTGAATACAAAAGTCCGTCCGTCAGTCCGCAGTTCCTCTAGACTGTACCTTCAAAACCCCTGCATGGATTTTTAATTAACTTGGCACAAGTGATCACCATAACAAGACGATATGTCGCGCGCAAAACCCAGGTCCGTACCTCAAAGGTCAAGGTCACACTTGCAGTTCATGGGTCAAAACAGATACGCAATTTCGTGTCTGGACCAAAACGTCACAACCCCTGCAGGGATTTTTAAATAACTTGGCACAAGTGATCACCATAGCAAGACGATGTGTCGCACGCAAAACCGAGGATCGTACCTCAAAGGTCACACTTGCAGTTCTTAGGTCAAAAACAGGTACGCATTTTCGTGTCCAGACAGAAACGTCAACCCCTGCAGGGATTTTTAAATAACGTGGCACAAGAGATCACCATAACAAGACAATGTGTCGCGTGCAAACCCAGGTCTGTACCTCAAAGATCAAGGTCAGCAGAGCTTATGCCGTAGTGCGGCGTCCGGCGTCCGTCTGTCCATAAACTTTTTTTTGTAGCGACTTCTCCTCTGAAACTACTGAATGGATTTTCATGAAACTTTACAGAAATGTTGCCCATGAAGTCTAGTTGATCCTAGCAAAAATTCATGTTGATGTGAAATCCAAGATGGCCGCCAGATCTAAAAATAGGTTTTTAAAAAACAAGTTTGTAGCGACTTCTTCATGAAAACTATAAGTGATATTGATATGGGACTTTTTCTAAAATGATCAGCATGACATGATGTTGGTCCTTATCGAAAATCGTTTTGATTCGACGTTAAACATGGCTGCCAGCGGCCATCTTTGTTTACATAGAGTTATATAATGAAAACTTGTAGCGACTTCTCCTCTGAAACTACTCGACGGATTTTCATGAAACTTCACAGGAATGTTGCTCTTGGTGTCTAATTGATCCTAGCAAAATTTCAGGTCGGCCGGAAATTCAAGATGGCCACCACGGCTAAAAATAGATTTTCAAAATACAAGTTTGTAGCGACTACTTCTTGAAAACTATAAGTGGTATTGATATGGGGCTTTTTCTAAAATGATCAGCATGACATGATGTTGGTCCTTGTCAAAAATTGTTTTGATTCAACGTTAAACATGGCTGCCAGTGGCCATCTTTGTTTACATAGAGTTATATAGTAAAAACTTGTAGCGACTAATCCTTTGAAACTACTTGGCAGATTTTCATGAAACTTTACAGGAATGTTGCTCTTAATGTTTAATTGATCCTAGCAAAATTTCACATCGGCCAGAAATTCAAGATGGCCGCCATAGCTAAAATTAGAATTTTTAAAAAGGAAGTTTGTAGCGACTTCGTCTTGAAAACTATAAGTGATATTGATATGGGACTTTTTGTAAAATGATCAGGATGACATGATGGTTATCAGAGTCAAACATTATTTTGATTCGACGTTAAACATGGCTGTCAGCGGCCATCTTTGTTTACATAGAGTTATATAATGAAAACTTGTAGCGACTATTCCTGTGAAACTACTTGACGGATTTTCATGAAACTTCACAGGAGTGTTGCTCTTGATGTCTAATTGATCCTAGCAAAATTTCAGGTCGGCCGGAAATTCAAGATGGCCGCCACGGCTAAAAATAATTTTTCAAAAAACAAGTCTGTAGCGACTACTTCCTGAAATCAAAATCAATCAGTAGAGCTTCAAGGTCATTGACCTCTTGTTAAATAACTTGGCACAAGTGATCACCATAACAAGACGATGTGTCGCGCGTAAAACCCAGGTCCGTACCTCAAAGGTCAAAGTCACACTTGCAGTTCATGGGTCAAAAACAGATACGCAATTTCGTGTCTGGACCAAAAGGTCACAACCCCTGCAGGGATTTTTAAATAACTTGGCACAAGTGATCACCATAACAAGACGATGTATTGCGCGCAAAACCCAGGATCGTACCTCAAAGGTCACACTTGCAGTTCATAGGTCAAAAATAGGTACGCATTTTCGTGTCCGGACAGTAACGTCAAACCCTGCAGGGATTTTTAAATAACTTGGCACAAGTGATCCCCATAACAAGACGATGTGTCGCGCGCAAAACCCAGGTCCGTACCTCAAAGGTCAAGGTCACACTTGCAGTTCATAGGTCAAAAACAGGTTAGCAATTTCGTGTCTGGACCGTAACGTCACAACCCATGCAGGGATTTTTAAATAACTTGGCACAACTGATCATCATAACAAGATGATATGTCGCGCGCAAAATCCAGGTCCGTTCCTCAATGGTCAGTCAGTTAAGGGAAATTTCACTTTCATTTCCCTCAATTCACTTTGTCCAAATCACACCTTCAACTTGAAGACCACATTTTCAGGAACAAGGACACTTTGGGGGCATTTGTCACTTTACTGTGACATTTCTTGTTTAAGTGTAATAAAGCATTAAAAGTAAAAAGACAATAAATAGTGTTTTTTTTTGCGAAAACAACATTTCATCATTTATAACTTTTCCCTACAGGTATGGGGCAGGCGCCACTCCTACACGTGGAGCCTGGTATATTTGAGTGGCTGGGCTGGTACCAGTTAGGATTGCCCAGGTGGTTCACGCCTGCGGACCACAGTGCCAACGGGTACAACATAGATTTGACATACAAACCTTACGTACCAGTTGCCAAGTTAGACCTAGACGAAGACATCGCGGGTTATTACAAGCGCTCCGGGGAGACAGCTAGGCATATACTCAAGAAGCATGAACAAGAAGGTGAGTGGTCCTTATTCTTCAGTAAGGGTCAAATATTTAAAGTCATGTTAGAGGATGTATTGTATTTTATGATTACTTCACCTGTAATTATATTCAAACTGTAGGTTAATTGGCAATGGAAATATTGAGTTTCCGAAGATATTGATCCAGATTTATTTAGATTTTTATAAGGTGTCCTCTTAAAGGGACACACGGCCATCTGTTCAAGCGTAAAAACTACTCACTCAGATTATTTATGCAAAATCATTTTAGCTTTAATCCTGCTTGTACATAATTAAATATGGAGTTTTTCAAAAAAAAAATAAAGATTTTATTATATACTTTCCAGTGAAATAGTGGATTTTATGATTAAAATAAAACGTTATATTTTCATTGAATATATTTCACATGTTTCACTCAAAATGATGTCATTCAACTGTTGATGTTATTGACGTCATTGTTTTGGCGCATTATGTTTTTTCTGCATAAATTTCCAGGTTATGAGTAAATAGTATGTCTAATAAATAGAATATTTGTTAGTTTGTCATGAATATAGGATTTATATTCATCTTGAAGTGAGAAAACTCAAATATTTTCACTCGTGCTAAGCACTCGTTCTCGATGAAAATAAATCCTATATTCACTCAAAAAAACAAATATCCTCTATATATTATTGGTGAAATACTGTCAGCAAAAAAAATATGCAAAAACAATTTACTTTGAACTATTCAAGTAATTATTAAATTGATTTGTAGGAAAAACTAACCAGATTTTGCTGGTTTAAAAAAATGTAGCATTTTGCGAAGGGTTTAATATTCTAGAAGCTTGTGATTCATGTTCATATCTTCTGCTTGCAGGTGGCAATGTCCTGATTATGGGGCATGCTGGGACTTTAGACGTGTGTACGCGTCAAGCTCTAGGTAAATCTCCCCGTAGTTCTCAAGAGTTCCGCGAATTGTGTGGAAAAGTGCCATATTGTGCTCTGCTGAGTTGCCAGCAGGACCCAGTCACAATGAAATGGACTTTGTTACCATCGCCTATATCACCGTTGTCACATGGTCAGAATAGACAGGTTATTACAAAAGATATATTTTATCCTTCATAGTGCAATACCCAACCCGTCTCACCTGAAAGTGGTTGAAATAGTGCCCATATTGCAAGTGCAATGCAGTTAACCTTGATGAGATAATATGTGCAGACGAGGTTAAGCAATCCCAGTGAATTAATGTATCCCCACTGATATTTAAATAGCCAAAACACATTTTATTATCCACAAATAAGCAATTTTCATATGCTAGAGATTCCTGATGTGACTTTGATCAAATTGTAATAACCATGTATAATAGCTCTGTGTTTGTGTGCTCTGGACTAGAACAGTACTGTACCCTCAATAATAAATAAAAAAACACAAATTGTGTATCATTGTCATGTGACTGTGGATTAGTAGAATTTCCCACTCTGTCACATAACTGGACTGTAAACAAATATCTGATTACACCTTGCTTTAATGCCACTCTGTCAGAAAATGGTGCAACAGAAATACTTCCATGACAAATATAGCATTTCTCATATAGAACAGAAGATATATCTTGTATAGAACTACAGATATAACTCAAATAGAACAGGAGAAGGATATTACTCAAGAAGAAATGCAGGTTTATATCAAATAGAACAGGAGGGTGATATATCTCAAATAGAACAGGATGAAGATATTACTCAAGAAGAACTGCATATTTATATCAAATAGAACAAGATGAACATATAACTGAAATAGAACAGCAGATATATCTCAAATAGAACAAGAGGGAGATATAACTTGTATAGAACAGCAAATATATCAATTAAAGAACAGCAGATACATCTCATATAAAACAGCAGATATATCAAATAAAAAACAGCAGATACAGCTTATATAGAACAGCACATATATCTCAAATAGAACAGCAGATATATCATGGAACTGCAGATATATCTCATATATAACAGCAGATATATCAAATAAAGAACAGCGGATACAGCTCATATAGAACAGCACATATGTCTCAGATAGAACAACAGATATATCATGGAACTGCAGATATATCTCAAATAGAACAGCAGGTATATAATGTAACTGCACATATATCTCAAATATAACAGCAGATATATCTCAAATAGAAGAGCAGATATATCATATGAAACTGCAGATATATCTCAAGTAGAAGAGCAGATATATCTCAAATAGAAGAGCAGATATATCAGATAGAACAGGAGGGAGATTAACTCAAATAGAATAATAGGGATATTTCATGTAGAACAGAATGGAGATCACAAAACAAAAACAGCAACTATAACATGCATAGAACAGCTGATATAAATCATATATAGAACATCATATATAACTCCTTTAAAACTGTATATCCATCTCATATAGAACAGGAGGGAGATATAAATAATATAGAACAGCAGATATAATTGATATAGAGCAGATATATTTTATAAAGAACTGCAGATATATCTCATAATTATAGAAAAAGAAGAGATATCTCATATACAACTGCAGATATATCCCATACAGAACAGCAGATATAACTGATATCAAGCATATATATATTTAATAAATAACAGAAGATATATATCATAATTATAGAACATCAGATATATCAGCAGATATAATTGATATAGAGCAGATATATTGTATAAAGAACAGCAGATATATTTCATAATTATAGAAAAGAAGAGATATCTCATATACAACTACAGATATATCTCAAACAGAACAGCGGATATAACTGATATCAAGCAGATATATTTAATAAATAACAGAAGATATATCATTATTATAGAACAGCAGATATATATATAATACTCAATCCTATGATGAGTATTGCCGCAAATATTCCAGGCATCCTGCATTGATGTACGCATATACCACGAGGTTCTTGATGGTTATTTCAGTAATTGTAAAGATCTGGATAAATTGACTATCAAAGTTTATAAATTAGTAATTTAACTCATAAATACACTTTGTCTTAATAAATGTATGTTCTGTTTTAGATATATTAAAACAAACAGAAAACAAATTATGCCTATGATGGTTTGAACAATGTATTTTGTATAATTTTGTCTATTTATTTTGTTCACATACCTTAATATATATTTTTATCATGAAGATATGCACTTTTTGGCCTGATAAGGGATGACCTGCTGAATGTTGCTTTATCAGGCTCTGACATTTTAGCCAGATTGCATAGCATATCCAGGCTTATAGTTCGGCAAGTTCCATCTGTCTGTCCGTCTACGCGTTTTGGCATTTTGGTTAAAGTTTTTGCTTAAAGTGTTCGTTTTTTCCTCATTTCTCAAAAGCGATTTGTCAGAAAGCTTTGAAACATGGCACACATGTTCATTATCATTACACAATGTTATCTGACAAGAACTCTGTCGTGTATTTTATCAGAATTATCCTCCCTTTTTACTTAGATTTCTCAGTTAAAGTGTTGCATTTGCAATCCGGCATTCGCACCACTGTTGGTGCTTCACTTGTGTTTGATCAGGCTAGTAAGGAAGCAGGTATTCCTTGATTGTACCTAGCGTTATATGACGTCCTAAAACGTCGCGAGGAAAAAATAAACGGCAATGCTCAGTCAAGCGGAAAAGTCCTGTTTAAAAGATAAAACCAGTAAACCATATAAAAAAAACATGGATACCGGTAATCTGTGCCTTTTCCTATCAAACTTATTAGGCTTGGCGTGAAATTGCAGAACAGCTTGGCAGAGCCTCGCCATACTTCGTTTTTAATGCCTCACCTAATAAACTTAGTAAAAAGCACTGGCATAGTATTTATTATATACTATTTTATTGAGGTATCCTCTAAACTATGTAACATTTTTGTCTTGTTTGCTGAAAAGATGATACCAACTGTTGTTAAAAGAAAAAAATATATATCCAAATAAAACAGTACTGCATTTAGTACGGCTGTCATTGATAGAAATGATAACGATATATCATCGATTCTTTTTAGACGATCGATATATTCATACCATTATTTCGAAATCGATTCAAACAGAAAAAAAGCTCAACGAAAATAAACAAACGCTGTTGTTTTTTTCCTCTCGGAAATGTTCATTTAAACTGAAACAGGTGCGTTGTGAAGTGATTTTGGCTTAAACGTGTCCGGCAGGTGTGTAGGCGCACATTGACACAAGCAAATCATTTATGTAAAAAGGGATAATTTATTATATTTTTGCCACTTAATAGTTATAAATGCCTAGAGTTAGGTAGAAAAGATCAAGCAAACTACAATATATGCTTCAAAGAGTACATAATTATGAAATTTTACAACACAAACTTACCATTTCGGTCGATATATTTACTTATTTACTTCGATATATTGAGATGGTGGATCCCCTTCACACCATATCAATATGACAGCCCTATTAAGCATTTAGGTATATAAAGGTCAGGGTAAATTTGAAATTGTAATTGAGATTTCAAAGATGCCTAGAATTGTTTTGTGAATGCTATGTTACTGAGGCCTATATATTATTGTATTATGCTGCTCATGTCTACATTGTACTGTATTGTATTATGCTGCTCATGTCTACATTGTACTGTATTGTATTATGCTGCTCATGTCTACATTGTACTGTATTGTATTATGCTGCTCATGTCTGCATTGTACTGTATTGTATTATGCTGCTCATGTCTGCATTGTACTGTATTGTATTATGCTGCTCATGTCTGCATTGTACTGTATTGTATTATGCTGCTCATGTCTGCATTGTACTGTATTGTATTATGCTGCTCATGTCTGCATTGTACTGTATTGTATTATGCTGCTCATGTCTGCATTGTACTGTATTGTATTATGCTGCTCATGTCTACATTGTACTGTATTGTATTATGCTGCTCATGTCTACATCGTACTGTATTGTATTATGCTGCTCATGTCTACATCGTACTGTATTGTATTATGCTGCTCATGTCTACATCGTACTGTATTGTATTATGCTGCTCATGTCTACATCGTACTGTATTGTATTATGCTGCTCATGTCTGCATCGTACTGTATTGTATTATGCTGCTCATGTCTGCATCGTACTGTATTGTATTATGCTGCTCATGTCTGCTACATTGTACTGTATTGTATTATGCTGCTCATGTCTGCATTGTACTGTATTGTATTATGCTGCTCATGTCTGCATTGTACTGTATTGTATTATGCTGCTCATGTCTACATTGTACTGTATTGTATTATGCTGCTCATGTCTGCATTGTACTGTATTGTATTATGCTGCTCATGTCTACATTGTACTGTATTGTATTATGCTGCTCATGTCTACATTGTACTGTATTGTATTATGCTGCTCATGTCTGCATTGTACTGTATTGTATTATGCTGCCCATGTCTGCATTGTACTGTATTGTATTATGCTGCTCATGTCTACATTGTACTGTATTGTATTATGCTGCTCATGTCTACATTGTACTGTATTGTATTATGCTGCTCATGTCTACATTGTACTGTATTGTATACATGTTTGGTCGTTTGTTACTAGAGGCTATGAAGAGAAATCTTCACCATTAAGAAATTGAAAGGGAGGGAGCCCAGCAACTGACGGGGGTTTCTTGATGGTGAATATTTCTCTTCATAGCCTCTATCCGACTTAGTGTTTACCACAGGTTTATAGATAGTCTCTATACAGGTATATAGGTCACGCTATTAATTACGAAGACCGCTAGTAGTAAAATCTTTATGAAATATAGGTGCATGTATTTGAAAATCCGAGGCAACTGATCGGTTGAAAAGATGGGTAAACATGAAATAATGTAATTTAATGTTATACTGTATTTAATATATATGGTCAAATTTAATGTTATACTGTATTTAATATATATGGTCATCTGTTAATTAGACCTACTTATTGTAATTTACTGTTTGACTGTGTTTAATATATATATATGGTCATCTGTTAATTTTTCTTTCTAATAATTTAGCAATGACATTTATTTGCAATGTTAAATTTTTATATACATTCTGTATATATCAATTGTTTGTATATAAGCATAGAATTAATATTATTTTATAAGCTGCTGGCGGCTAAACTTTATGTTCCTATTCAGAGCGTATGCTTATTGGAGCACATAATGTGATTTTTTTATCAGGGGTGCATCATTGAAATCAGACAGTGTCATTGAAATCAGACACTGTCTGATTTCAATGACGCACCGTGATAAAAAGGTAATCACATTTATAATAGGCTAAGTTTGATGTAGAACCTTTCTGTTGGAAAGTAGCTCATTGAGCTAATGGTATATATGTTTGTAAACCGGACTTTTATTAAAATAATTATTCTTGTATAACATAGTTGAGTATTAATTAGTATGCTTTTTTTTTTAATGCTGTTTCGATGAGCAGAATTTAGGAGATTTTCAAACACTATTAAGATAAAAAAAAAAATTAACCCGTTTTAATTAAAGTTATAACAGATTTGATAATGTCATGTTTTGTTGGTTTTCTTCTTTTAAAATTTCTTTTACTGGATTTCTGATTTATTATATATAAACTGTTATACTTTTGTTCAAATAACCATTTATTATATACGGTATATATTTCAGTATTAGCCGTCTTAGTTTTATTATTCACTTTTACCTCAATATGCGAAATGGTTCGATAACATTGGTGTTTTGCGGAGGTTTAATATGTGATTGCCTGAGATTTCTATTGAATGCCAGAGAGAGGTTGACGGTCCGATAGGGACAAAGTTCATTTTAGTTGCAATTTTTGCTCAGCATTTGGATGCATTTTTTTTGTTTTAATAGTATGTAATTGTTCCTTTATTATTATTAAGGATAAACATATAATACACAAATAATAAATACCGGTAATTAATAAACAAAAACTAAAATATGTCGTACGCAAGTGTGTTCATCTAGATTTAGTGTAAAATCACTGTCGTCTGCTACTACATGGAGTGTTGACTAATATGTGATATTTGTATTACTGTTTACAATTGGCAGTGGAGCATTCTTGCTTTTAGGACAGGCCCATAATCTCCTTTGAATCTGCAAATCTGGCAAGCTCTTCGGGGGTCTGGAAATATTTTGAAAATTCACTTGCCCAGAGCAAGTCGATTTTCAAAATCCACTTGCCCTGCCCAAAATATCACTTGCCCCAATTTCAAAAGTCACTTGCCCCAAAATTAAGCTATGTCAACATGCCTGCCTTTTTTTTGGAGACCGCGTGCTAATTTGAATACTTTTCTATTACTGTTTTTTTTTTTTGTCACAATTTTTTACATAATTTCATTGTAAAATTAATGCCTTAAATCAGGAAGGATCAGAGCTATAGGTTGTTACCATTATGCACATATCAGTGTTTTCCTCCACTGGTGGGAGAGGGGGAGTGGGGTGTCGGCGAGGATACCCCCAGGATAAGACATCACTGATGAACATGGGGTAGGGAATTAGATGCACCTGGTACCAATATGGTAATATTAGATATGGGCAAACCCTAATGTATATGGAATTAAGACATACATGATGCTCCTAGTGCAGTAATTACAAAAGGGCAGGCAGATAACAACAACAAAAAAAGATGCATTAGGTCGAACAAAACTTTTTTCTACATTTACTTTTGTTATAGACTACAGCAGATAGTCTTCACCATTGGAAGGTAAGAACGGTACTTGTTTCTATCAATAATCATATGAATATTGTTTTATTAAACGTCAACACTGTATTGGTGTTGTGGTTTTATTGTCCACAGGGTTTGATTCCCAACTGGGGACTTTTTTTATCATATCATCAAGATAAAAAAGTATTTTTTATTCTTATCTACCTAAAAATGACCGTTTACATTAAGTTTTGTTAAAATATTTAAGAGTAAACAATCTAGACCTACCAGTAAAGCTAAAATAAAAATAAAAAATCACGGGTTTACTCTGTGGGTTCAAGCCTTGGTGGTGGCATGTATGATACGACCTTCAGTCTCGTCTCTTTCTCTGAGGTCAGTGGCATGTATGATACGACCTTCAGTCTCGTCTCTTTCTCTGAGGTCAGTGGCATGTATGATACGACCTTCAGTCTCGTCTCTTTCTCTGAGGTCAGTGGCATGTATGATACGACCTTCAGTCTCGTCTCTTTCTCTGAGGTCAGTGGCATGTATGATACGACCTTCAGTCTCGTCTCTTTCTCTGAGGTCAGTGGCATGTATGATACGACCTTCAGTCTCGTCTCTTTCTCTGAGGTCAGTGCCCAATATAAACACAACTAAATGTCATTCCTTTATTTGTCAATTGTTTTTGTATCTTTGAAGTATCAGATTTTTAAAGCTATTTTTAGCTTGACTTTTCAAAGAAAAGGCAAGCCATTCTACTCGATCATCTGCGTCTGTGCATTGGTTAAACTTTTTCAGTAAGCTCATATCCCAGAAACTTCTTGACAGAATTCAGTGAAACTTCATACATGTATTAGGTATAAATAGCCACGCGCAAGTTACATAACTCTGCAACGTATCTTGACAAGTTCTGCCCATTTTTATACTTAGTTGAGCACACTTTTTATACTTAGTTGTTAGTTTGAACAATACAACACAGCCATTTAATGCAAATATGAATTTATTTCTTATAATAAACTTTAAGAAAATATAGATTATATAGATAGTATTTATTTTATTTTCCTATTTCCATTTTTATAAAAAATATATACACATTATTTTTGATTGTTTAAAAATAGTTAAATATGCTCCCTCTTGTAATAGTGATTTTCACCAGGTCTAGATTATGAACGGAAAAATTATTCATTATGGAAAATTTCAAATTATGACACATCAATAGAAAGATGGGTTTTGACGCTTTTAACAAAGTAAAACTTTTTTTAAATCCGACTTTTTGGAGCCTCACGATCTGTCAAAGTCAATTTTGCCCCTCGTTTTCCAATGCAAAATGAAAACAAACATGGCTGCCCATTTTGTATATAATAGTTTTGTTTGTGTCCTACATATTTGTTATTGATATTGTTGTGCCATTTAGTGTGGTAATTAGGTATAATTGTAGAAAATTAAAGATGCATTCCTTAGCAGACCACATTCAAATATTAAAGGTGGTACATAAAGATGCATGCCTTAGCAGACCACATTCAAATATTAAAGGTGGTACATAAAGATGCATGCCTTAGCAGACCACATTTAAATATTAAAGGTGGTACATAAAGATGCATTCCTTAGCAGACCACATTCAAATATTAAAGGTGGTACATAAAGATGCATTCCTTAGCAGACCACATTCAAATATTAAAGGTGGTACATAAAGATGCATTCCTTAGCAGACCACATTCAAATATTAAAGGTGGTACATAAAGATGCATTCCTTAGCAGACCACATGCAAATATTAAAGGTGGTACATAAAGATGCATTCCTTAGCAGACCACATTCAAATATCAAAGGTGGTACATAAAGATGCATGTCAGCAGACCACATTCAAATATTAAAGGTGGTACATAAAGATGCATGCCTTAGCAGACCACATTCAAATATTAAAGGTGGTACATAAAGATGCATTCCTAAGCAGACCACAATCAAATATTAAAGGTGGTACATAAAGATGCATTCCTTAGCAGACCACATTCAAATATTAAAGGTGGTACATAAAGATGCATTCCTTAGCAGACCAAATTCAAATATTAAATTTGGTACATAAAGATGCATTCCTTAGCAGACCACATTCAAATATTAAAGGTGGTACATCAGGCTTTTTTTCAAAAAGAATCTAAAATAGAAAAAAAATGTTGCCCACAATTCATGAAAAAAGTAATATCAATCAAAATCTTGTGTTGGCACCCACACGATCAAGGGTAACATTCAGTTCACCGTAGTTTTTGAATAATATCAGGCATCACATGATTATGGTGCGTAACCTAGGATAGCACATATAACTGTGCAGAATTATGTTTTGTAATAAAAAATTAGAGTTTAATATACGGCCGTGGTGTGCCTTTTGTCGATAATGGCATACCTAGTGCCGTAATGGCTGGAGGGCCATGCACTAGGTGTTCCGTTATCGACAAAAGGCACACCGTGGCCGTATATTTGCCTTTTTATTACATTCCTTACTATAAATGGAGAAGAAGAATAAGAACAACAGCAGCATTTTTACGACAAAATATGTCGAAATGTGTACAAAACGGTGCAATTTAAACATATAACTAGCATAAGATGCAAACAATAATTTGGCAAATAAATACATTATATTAGATTAATAAATTAGGTTAAATCAGTTTTCTTCCTTGCCTTTTTTATTGAAAACCACATCTTTCACTTCAATGATATATTTCAACATTACGTTTTCTTTTTGTGCATGAAAATTGCAGTTGAGATTTCAATGTCTGCTCCTCAGCCATAGAGCTCAAATATGACGTCCGAGTGTTGCTTGATGACGTTGATGTCATTGCGTGCGGACAGTCTGTTGCTACTGTGCCGATTTTCCATAATCCATAATGGCACAGTGTATCGATAATGGATATGAAAACGGACTTATAATCATTGTTTTTCTACTGAAATATGTTACTGTTTATAGTAAGGTATGTAATAAGGAGTCATTTCATTATGTTTTGGCTCTTTAGAATAGAAAATACAATGCTCTCTCAGCTTTTAGTCGGACCCCTAGACCGCCATGATAAGCCGGATGTTCTCCCTTTAATGATTTACATTGTGATAAAAAGAAACAGAAAATATTGTTATAATGTTGGTTACCATATTTACTGTGCTTGAGACTTAATTTATTTTAATCTCAGTAGCTTTTTGGATAAGGCATTGCGCTTTAGAGCTACAGACCTTTGCCCCGCATGGGTTTGCTTCCTGGTGGAGGCGTATCTGATTTTGATTGGAAATTTCATCTCATCTCTCTGAGGTGGCTGTCCTAGTATAACATAATGTGATGTTTTAAAATACCATAAAACCCCAATTTATTTGATTTGTTTGTTTGAATTGTGTTTTATGTCATTTTTACGACACGATTATTTTATGGTACAGGCAGACCCCACCCCACCCAGCAATGTTGCTCTTGATATCTAGTTAGCAATGTTGCTCTTGATGTCTAGTTAGAAAGAGTCAAGTTGGCCAACATTTCAGGATGGCTGCCACAGTTAAAAATAGATTTAAAAATAGAATTTTGTGGCGACTACTGCTTAGAAAACACGAGGGGTATTGATTTGGAAGCTTTACCAAATTAATAGGCATGACATGAAGTTGGTCCTAAAACAAAATTCATTTTTATTTGATTTCAAACATAGCTGCCAGCGTACATCTTCATTTACATAAAGTTATATAGGAAAAACTTGTGGCGACTACTCCTCTGAAACTACTTGTTAGATGGTGTCTACTTGTAGCAGTTAGCTCAATGCTCAGATTTATAGTGCTGCCCCACTGAAATACCACGCCATTGACACAGGACATGATACCCCTCCCTGTCACATTATACAGACAATTGGCTGACCAGCCCTAGAACCTTCCTAAATATGCTGAAAGAGAGCTACTAGTACCTTTTTAAAATAAAAATATTGTATGACCCGTCCGGGGTTTGAACCCAGTCCGATCAAATTATGTTTTCTGCACAAATTGTATATTTTGTAATTCATATTTCATAATTTCTAAAATAGTTCAAACCAGATGATTTTAAGTATGATGCAGCATCATTAATCAGTAAAACCTATAGGAAACTGGTTTGGTGGAAAAAGTTTTCTTATTTTGAAATACTTGTTGGTAATGTAAACTTTATAGTACAATGTAGCGTTACTTTAAATATTTTGTTATCTTTATACGCTCATTGAATGTATGTTTATGCCCCAACGGCCGAATGGTGCGGGGACATATATAGTGTTAGCCATGTCCATCCGTTGTCATTCATTAACTTTCGCCTTGTTAAGACGATAGGGCCTTCATTTTTCATCTTATCTTTACCAAACTACCGGATTGTTAACATCAGTGAAAGCTTGGAAGAGTTTGAAAACGAGATGGATCGGACTAGTAACCGGAGTTATGGCCCTTGATTTAGTTAAAAATGCTATATTTTACCTCGTTAAGATGGTAGGACATTAGTTTTTCATCAAACACTACCAGATTGTTAATATCAATGAAAGCTTGGATAAATTTGAAAACCACCAACATCGGACCAAAAACACTGGAGTTTTGGCCCTTAATTTTCTTAATTTTCTTAAATATGCTTTATTTTGCCTCGTCAAGATGATAGGGCCTTCACTTTACCAAGCTTTAAGGAGAAGAACTGTATAAGATTTTTCTTTCCTTCCAATCCTACTATATATTGTACCAATATATATAAATGTTGAAATAAAACATGTTTAACCCAAGCTTTAGTGAAGTGTCAAGCTGTGGTGGAGTACAGCTTTAGTGAGGTGTACATCAGTATAATGCAGCTTTAGTGAGATGTACAGCTGTGGTGTGCAGCTTTAGTGAGATGTACAGCTGTGGTGTGCAGCTTTAGTGAGATGTACAGCTGTTGAGTGCAGCTTTAGTGAGTTGTACAGCTGTGGTGGAGTGCACTTTTAGTGAGGTGAACAATGTACAGCTGTGCAACAAAGCTTTAGTGCCAGAGTCGAACATACTCAATTGTTGGCTTCTTCCCAATTGTTAATTTAGTGTTTTTGCTATGAAATTATTTTATATTTTAAACCCTTTATATAGTATATACGACACATGATAAATAAATGTTAACTTTTTCTACATCTTGTGTTTGTTGTGTAATGTAGAATCCCTTGCTGAAGATCAAAACAGTCCCTAAACAAAACATAGAACCAAATATAGAATTGAAATGTTGTTTGACGGCTCATCAACACATTGTTTGGGTTATTTCAAGCTGTCACAGAGATAGGGGAAGGATACACAGGAATCTGGGAACCTAATCTACTCTTGCAAAAAAAATTAGATTCACATCCTCAGATGATAGCCTCCAATACACAGGACCTTCCTGTTTAAATCCCTATCCGATGGACAGGGCTAAGGGAAAGTGTCTTGCCCAAGAACATATCGACGCAACTCAGTGGTGCAGGTAAGGCTTGGACCCTGTGGCTAATCCAAACATAAAATATTTTAAAAGGAACACGCTATAGCTTATGAATTCTTATCATATTAGCTGTTTAAATGCATTCAAATATGCACAATGTACAACTAATTTCACACTATCTTCAGTCACATTTAATACAGTTATATTTACATATACAATAATAATTCCGTGGAATTAAATGTGACGCCTGAAGCTTCTATTTTTACTAACATCGTTACTGACAGTGACCTTGACCTCGACCAGTGACCTGAAATGCAATACTAAGCTTCTTTTCTATATATGCTACCTACATAGCTTATCTCATTGTCAGGGAACCATTTTTCTATTTTTAGTAACAGCGACTTTGACCTTGACCCTGACCTCAAATGCAATACCAAGCTTCCTTTCTATATACGCTATCTACATAGCAAGTTTCATTCCAATATCTCATTCCTAACTGAAGATATTGTCCGGAAATGAAAAATGTGACTACCGAAGGACGACGGACACCACCACTTCACAGGCGACACAAAAATAAGAATATTGTATTCTTTCCAAAATGTATTTCGCAGTTGGAAAATCAGACAAAACCAGAAAACGTAATTTTGTAATAAATTTTATATTCATGTTTCGTTATAAACAAATAACACAATCAAACCGATCAGGATTAATTAAAGTTTAGTCAGAAACTTGTTTTAAAATGTACAAATGCAAAATGTAAGAAAAGAGACATTGTTTCAAGTATTGTGGAAGTAATCTTTGCCTATTAAGGACCTATTTGCCAATGCCAAATGGTCATTGAAAAAGCATGGAAAGCTTGCTTATTTATTGCTAACATGCTACATGACTGATAAGCTCAAGTAAATAAATTGAGGCACGAGAAAGGTTTTCTTTGAATCGTTTGTTTGTATTGTGTGTTGCGCCGTTTTCAACACATGTAAAGTTATATATGACGGTCGATTTGTTGGGGTGGAGGCAGACCACCCACTTTTCCTTGGTAGAACCAGTACTGTACATCTCCCGCCATCCGTAAGAATCGACACTTCCTCACAAGTCGAGCTCCCAGTGGGATTCGAACCCGCAGCGGTGAGCAGCTAAGGTTTACAACGCAACGTTGTTAACCATTCGGCCACGGAGACGCTATTTCTTTGAAAAGTATTGTTATACTGAACAGTATCTAGGGTATAGCAGTATATAATACTAGTAATTACTTGGCTTTATGAAGGAAAAAACCACGACACATTAACAAGTTAGCTGTACTCATCTGATATAAAATTGAATACCGTCCTGTCTCATGCAACAGGGATTTACAGTTACCTGTACAACTGTTCTACCTCCCCTCTACCCACCACACACCCCCACCCCATAAAATACAATAGGCTCGAAACAGGTCCTTAAAACTGTTCTGATGCCACTCTTCTCTGTTGGAAATATTCTCGCAAAGTGTACTGCATTCAAATCCAGACGGTTTTACTGAAACTTGTTTTTATCACAATGATGTGACAATGATAAAGAAGAACTTCAACAACATTATGCGTGTATCTGAAGGTAACACATGTCCAGGATGCACTTATTTGTTCACTGTATCAGACTGTCTGTTGTATACAACAACAATCGAGATTCTGTTCTGCACACTGTTAATGTCGAGCAGCCTCGTGTAGTTGGACTTTTCTTATTTCAGACGGTGAATAACATTGAGAAGGCCTTATAACCAAAGTTTGTACACACATCTATCTTCGCACTGTTCCCGACTACACTCAATACCTAAAGTGGTAAAAAAGTGGGCATATATGTGAAAGTTACAATTTGCATACATTTAACATATTTTTGGCATTTATGTGGTTATAAAAGCTGGTAGTGAATGGCAAATTTACCATAAGGTGCGTTATTATCTTGTCGCTATAGTACCAACAATATATACCTTGGGAAAATAACATGATAAAAAAAGCATGCAAGAGAGACAACTACAGTCGGTGTGTTTTCAGACATTGGATTAGCCATTTTCCATTATGTGGTCCAGCCTTAATTCTATTAAGCGATGGGAAAGCTTATATAAGCAGGATTGTATCATTGGTATTTCGACAATAAAACATGTTTAAAAATGTTTTTACTGAAAAAAATGTGATAAACCGTTTAAAATTACCTATTAAATGTTTTAGTAATCCCCCACACTTTGTGTGGTAGGGGAGCCATATTGATTTTGTGCTTTCTGTCTGTCTGTCTGTCTGTCTGTCTGTTTCTCTGCGTGCGTGTCTGTGTCACAAAAGATGTCCGATCAATAACTAGAGAATGGTTGGACCTAGGGTTCTCAAACTTGGAAGGATGGTTGGTCATGACAAGTAGATGACCCCTATTGATTTTGGGGTCACTAGGTCAAAGGTCAAGGTTGCGGTGACATTGACTATCAAAACGATGTCCGATCAATAACTAGAGAATGGTTGGACCTAGGGTTCTCAAACTTGGAAGGATGGTTGGTCATGACAAGTAGATGACCCCTATTGATTTTGGGGTCACTATGTCAAAGGTCAAGGTTGCGGTGACATTGACTATCAAAACGATGTCCGATCAATAACTAGAGAATGGTTGGACCTAGGGTCCTCAAACTTGGAAGGTTGGTTGGTCATGACAAGTAGATGACCCCTATTGATTTTGGGGTCACTAGGTCAAAGGTCAAGGTTGCGGTTACATTGACTATCAAAACGATGTCCGATCAATAACTAGAGAATGGTTGGACCTAGGTTCCTCAAACTTGAAGGGATGGTTTGTCATGACAAGTAGATGACCCCTATTGATTTTGGGGTCCCTAGGTCAAAGGTCAAGGTTGCGGTGACATTGACTATCAAAACGATGTCCGATCAATAACTAGAGAATGGTTGGACCTAGGGTCCTCAAACTTGAAAGGATGGTTGGTCATGACCAGTAGATGACCCCTATTGATTTTTTTGATTTTTTAATTTTTTTGTTTAATTTTTTTTATTTATTTTTTAAATATTTTTTTAATATTTTTTTAATATTTTTTTTAAATATTTTTTTTTTTTTTTTTAATTTTTTTTTTTTTAATTTTTTGCATAAAAAGTTTTAGGGTCGGCCCCTTAAAATAATAGGGTCGATCGGGTTACCTGAACCACACATATTTTTTTATGTGGCCTTACTGATACAGATAGTAGATACAGTCACAGGGATATTGATTATCAAAACGATCTCAGATCAATAGAGGACGGTTGGACCTAGAGTCGTCAATTATGCCTGTTCGGGCTATTGGGGGAGCCATACGTTTTTGTCCCATGGACAATAACAATTTCTAGTTTTACAACATGTAAACTTTTTAAGCTGGTTTTATTTCCTACCACAGCAACCCTGTTTTCGCTTCTTGGAGAAGGGGTTGGATGGAGTATGAAAGTTAATACTCGGACCCCGTAATGGCTATTGAGGCACATTGGCGCAGTTAACACCGCCTCCTTGAAAAGTGAAGTTTATTCGAAACGATACTCTTTTTGTATCAAGTGAATGAAAATATTTACAAGTTTCAGCCGGGAGTCAAACCAATGATGGCTGCTGGTCAAACCAGAACAATTCCATCTGAACACATTACACTGCTTTTCATTGGTTAAATAACATCACATGTTTATACATCCATAATGAAAAAAATCGCAACATTGGAAATTTGGGGGGGGAAAAAAAAGGTGTCCCAATATGGTGAATGTAGGGAGAATTAGAACATTTTAAAAAATAAAGTAGGTTTTAAAGAGAGTACAGGTGAGTCTTGGGGTCTGACTTAAAATTGACGATAATATTTTCTACTCTAAACGGCAAAACAATGCATGAGCCTAAAATGACCCCTGTTAAATAAGGAAATTCATTTTGCACAGTAATGTGTGTTTACCTCGGTTACACACCATGGTTAAATTAAGCATTTAGCACCAGACTCCATCAAAAATCTATGGTGAACTGAAATTTTACACCTAACCAATTCAGTGTTAAGTTACTGCCGACACCATATTTTGATTTGGTATGACATTTTTATAACAACTTGGAGTATTTTTAAAAGTCTTGATTAATTTTGAAAAAAAAGCCTAACGAACCTCCTTGAAACATATTTTATTACAAAATGAAATGAATAGCTGAAAATATCACAAATAAATGGATATTTTCTATAAGTTATTGCAGTGTAAATGTTGCTGATCCATGCACACACAAAGACCATCAATTTGGAAAAGTTTCCTCTGCAATAAATTACAGAAAACATAATCTGAAAAGTGAAAAATAAAGTAACAGTTTGAACAAATACTTGTTATTAATGTTTGAAACTTTTTTTGACATTCATAGAACTATCACTGAGGTGATGAATACCCACACTTTTTGATCAGTTGTTATGTGTATATGAAGTCTGGGAACCCATTCAAAACCGTAATAAATATGTTTTATGCAATGGGACAAAACTGTGTTACGCGACAGGACAAACAAGTATTACGTGACATGATGCGACAAGATGTTGTCAGAACAGCATGATTCCTATATAGCCCCCAATTCACTTTGTGAAAGCTGGGGTATAATAACCATTTAATGCTTATATTAATATTAGGCCAGACACTATGATGGCTTCAAAGAATAGCCCACAACAGAGGAATAAAATCATAAAAGCAATGAGGCGCTTCATAGAATAGTGGCATTAATTCTTAGGAGTACACAATTTGCGGCAATGATATGACAAACTTACCCGGTTAGACTCTGACTTGGAGTTGACTGCAACACTGAACACATTGCTGGGGGAGCAGGGTACCCTGGACTTGAGATCTCCATTCATAAACCAGTGGTTCACATACGCCTCACTGCCACCCGAGATCAACTGGGGAGGTATGAAATAGAGGCTTAAAATTGTAAACCTTTTCAAGTTACATTTTCTTGACAGATGTAATCATCCATTATTGTAAAAGTGTATTTTAGTGATGTTAATTTTGTGAAACAAGAAGCACCGCCTGTTGATGTAGACGCTCGACTTTCAAGGCCTTGTTTATTTATAGGGAAACTATGTTGAAGGACATAATTTTGTTTAATTGCAGAACAGAATTATTACACTTGTTTACCAAAGTTTGTAAGCATAATTGAATTGAATGTTGTTTAACGGCTCATCAACACAGTACAGGTTATTTAGAGCCGCCCCAGAGAGAGGGGAAGGATACATAGGAATCCGGGAACCTGCCTTACTCTTATTATCGAATAGACTCCTATGGTTCTTTAACGTGCTCGGAGGATAGACCGATACACGGGACCGCCCGGTTTACGTCCCCATCCGAAGGACGAGGCTAAGGAAAAGCATTAAATCAGGCTATAATTTTGTTAAAATAAAAAAATGAGTTATAGAACCCGACTGTACTAGGTTGTCTAATAACCCAAACGCAGGCGAAATCGAGTGATGACAATGGCTCTATTTGCCTTCCTCGAAAAAGTTGAGCCAAAATATGTTTGCGCACATTATTAGAGAAATAAGCAATTGAGTTGAGACACAAGTTTTCACAACATAACATTCGACTCTCCCTGTCAACCGAACACATTTACAATACATAAAATGCTATTCAAAATTGGTTTACAAGACTTAATTGAAAATTCATTCAAATGAAAATTAACAAGAGGTTCATGACCTTGAAGCTCTATTGTTAGGTTTTGATAGCTAGATTAGCATTCCTGTACAAATTTGTTTTTTAAAAATCTATTTTTAGCCATAGTGGACATCTTGAATTTCCAGCTGACCTGAAATTTTGCTAGGATCAACTAGACATCAAGAGCAACATTTCTTTTAAGTTTCATGAAAATCCTTCAAGTAGTTTCGCTACAAGTTTTTACTATATAATGCTATGTAAACAAAGATGGCCACTGGCAGCCATGTTTAATGACGAATCAAAATGATTTTCGACAAGGACCAACATCATGTCATGCTGATCATTTTAGAAAAAGTCCCATATCAATATCACTTATAGTTTTCAAGAAGTAGTTGCTACAAACATGTTTGTTAAAAATGTATTTTTAGCTGTTGCGGCCATCTTGAATTCCGGCCAACCTTAAATTTTACTAGGATCAACTAAACTAAAAACCAAAAACTTCACACATTTTCCCAGTTTACTGAACCCTTTATGATTTATCAAGATTCTACGTTGTCAAAATTCAGAATCGACTTTAACAAATAAATATGTGCGGTAAATCAATACCGCGGTTACCCGGTAGTCGTTGTTAGGAAGAAAACGTAATATTCTATTCTATTCAAGCTAAACCAGTCTGCGTTTTACGGAAACCACAGCCTCGTTATCATTTTACTTTACCGATTGATGTAAACAATGATATTTTTCAACATTTCAATGGTATTTTATCAACATTATTCAACAAAACACACGATAAAGCTTGATTTTATTATTTTTATTGATACTAAGCATATAACATAAAACACATGTTATTGAACGAATAGAAACAAGCCAACTTTCGTTCGATTCAATCTCTCTAGTAAACGGCCGGTCTTGCGACTTTTTGAAACCCACAAAACTGCTCGACTTGGCTTAAAAAAAAGAGTAAAACATTACTTGTTGCCTAAACCGTGCACCCCTTCTACAACCACAGAATCTGGGGTAAAAAAGTGTGCGGTTTACGCCGGTAAATACGGTAGCCAGATCAGCATTCCTGTGAAGTTTCATGAAAATCAGTCAAGTAGTTTCAGAGGAGTAGTCTCTACACGCTTTTACTATATAACTCTATGTAAACAAAGATGGCCACTGGCAGCCATGTTTAACGTTGAATCAAAACATTTTCGAAAATGACCAACATCATGTCATGCTTTTTCATTTTAGAAAAAGTCCCATATCAATATCACTTATAGTTTTCAGGAAGTAGCCGCTACAAACTTGTTTTAAAACTGTATTTTTAGCTGTTGTGGCCATCTTAAATTTCCGGCTAACCTGAAATTTTGCTAGGATAAATTAGACATCATGAGCAACATTCCTGTGAAGTTTTATGAAAATCCGTCAAGTAGTTCCAGAGGAGTAGTCGCTACAAGTTTTTTTCTATATAACTCTATGTATACAAAGTTGGCCCCTGGCAGCCATGTTTAACGTTGAATCAAAACGATTTTCGACAAGTACCAACATCAAGTCCTGCTGATCATTTCAGAAAAGTCCCATATCAATATCACTTATAGTTTTCAAGAAGTAGTCGCTACAAACTTGTTTTTTAAAAATCTATTTTTAGCTTTGGCGGCCATCTTGGATTTCACATCAACGTGACTTTTTGCTAGGATCAACTAGATATCATGAACAAACATTCCTGTAAAGTTTCATGAAAATCCATCCAGTATTTTCAGGAATAGTCGCCGAAAAAAAAAGTTTACGGATGGACGGACGGACGACGCACCACGGCACAAGCTCTGCTGATCTTTGATCTAGTCAATGTTCCGGAACACCCGTTTAGTCTGTGGAGTCCGTGGATATAGCACTGAATCGGCGATGTTGTGAGGGTAACAGTCCGCCGTATGTAGATTCACCACAAGCAATAATGTGTAGTTTCTTGTCGTTTTTGAGCCATGTGATAAAAAGGATCTGACACTAGTTATCATTTCATACACAATTTTATTAAACTCGTCTAGGAATTTGTTATTAAGCTCGCCAGAGGCTCGCTTAATACCACATTCCTGAATTCGTTTAATAAAATTTTGTATGAAATGACAACTCATGTCAGATCCTCTATATACCGGCTCACTTTATCTGACTTTTAAGTCGGACACAATATCGGACTCCTGAATGTTTTTTTAAAGGCTCATCAACACATTATAGGTGATTTATAGCCGCCCCAGAGAGAGGCAAAGAAAACACATAAAGCAAGGAACCTGCTCTACTCTTACTAATGAACAGATTCCTATGGTTCTTTGACATGCTCAGCGGATAAACTCCGATACATGAAACTACCTGGTTTACTTCACCATTTGACAGATGAGGTTAACAGAAACTGTTTTCCCCAAGAACAAACGAAACTGTGACTCCGGTGAGACTTGACCCCGGGTTCTTAAAATTTAAAATCCCACGCCATCCCCAGCATAAAATCAAAGTACCGTACCATATCCTCGTGAAACATGATGAAGTTGTGTGAAGCCCCTGGACTGTTAAATTTTGCCATCGGTGACAGAGAGCGCAGGTGCCAGGCTGCTAGGTGTGGACCTCCGCCACATATCTGTAAATATAGTTTATATCAAATATTCAGACCTAATATTATTGAAAACATGTTAATTTTTATAAAAACGTAAAATGCAACCCTTTCAATATCATTAATAAGTATTGAAGTATCTTAGACAACTTCACATTAATATTATACTTATACTGAGGTATAATGATAATGAGACGAAGAGGTACGTACCAGCCAATCGTCTGTGTTGTCACAGGCCACACACCCAACCCATTTTCCAACCTCAGGCCGGGCTGTCATCTGTAAATATAGATCAAAACATAGTGGATATCACATTATACATTGTGGATATCACATTATACAGTGTGAATATCACATTATACAGTGTGAATATCACATTTATGATTATACAGTGTGAATATCACATTATACAGTGTGAATATCACATTATACAGTGTGGATATCACATTATATTACATTGTCTGTGATTTGTATAGGAAATACTGGGAATAGAAAAGCTATATCTACTCGTTTGCTCTGGAGACATTTCCCAGTACCGGAACATTTCCCAGTACCGGAACATTGCTCGGCCTTTTCCGACAGTGGCGGGAACACCAAATGACGTTCCGAATGTTTTACTGACATCGTCGTCAGATTCCGCCACTACGGAATAACGATTACGGAAATTGAGAAGAGTTCCGGTTCCACTTGTTTTGTTTGTAACGTCGTCTTGGCGTTCTCGTGCAAACTGGTATAAAAAGGCATGAATCATTAGAAAATATCTCCCGAGGTTGAGAAATGGCCATGATATAAGAACTAGTGCTCCGCACTTGTTCTTATATCGGGGCCATTTCTCTACCTCGGGAGATATTTCCCGTATCTCAAAAACACTGGTTATTAAACTCTATATAATTGGTGAATATCACATTATACATACGGATATCACATTATACAATGTTGATATAACAGTATACATTGTGGATATCATTACACATTGTGGACATCACATTATACATTGTGGAGATCACATTATGCAATGTGGATGTAACATTATACATTGTGGATATCATTACACATTGTGGATATCACGTTATACATTAAGTTCGTGGCCAAAAGGATTTACAATGCTCGGCAAGCCATTACATTTACATAATTTTTGCCAACTTGTTTAATCAATTTAATAATAAATATAGAAGTTGTTTTTAGTAAAAACAGATGTCTCCTCTTACTGGGAAAGGGCAATAGATCCGCCAAAAATCATTTGACTGGCACGCAATGACGATATGCATAACAAGGCTTGGTACAGATCATCCCCACTAAGTTTCATTGAAATCCGGCCAGGGGTTCAGGAGAACTACTCCTGACATATATTTTGTATTAAAGCCTTTAAAGGGTCATAACTCTGCCAAAAATCATTCATATGAAACACAACACCGATATGCGCAATTAGGTTTGGTACTTATCATCCCTGCCAAGTTTTACTGAAATCCAACCAGGGGTTTGGGAGAACTTGTCCGACCAAAGTTTCTCTATAAGGGGTCATAACTCTGCCAAATATCACCCAACCGGCTTGATACTGATCATCCCTATAAAGTTGAAATCAGGCCAAGGGTTCAGGAGAAATAGTCAGGACAAAGTTTGTGTATCAGGGGCCATAACTGCAACAAAAATCATTTGACCGGAACACGGCAATGACATGCGCAACTACGCTTGATACTTATTATCCCTTCCAAGTTCTACTGAAATGCGGCCATGGATTCAGGAGAAATAGTCCAAAGTTTGTGGATTTAAACAGCCATAACTTTTCCAAAAATCATTCAACCGGAACACGGCAATGAGCACAACCAGGCTTAGTACTGATCATCCCTCCCAAGTTTTATTGAAATCCATCCAGGGGTTCAGGAGAACTAGTCCTGACAAAATTTCTGTATAAGGGGTCATAACTCTGCCAAAAAATCATTCAACCAGAACACTGTGAAGAGCATTAATCCGGACAAAGTTTGTGATATACAGACAGATGACAGACAACAGACAGACAGACAGCACAAAAACAATGTCTCCCCATCCGCTTCGTGGGGTGAGACATAATAATCACGAATGTAAGATCCTATGTATATTAATTACCTGCTGGGATCAATTTACAATACGGTTGTTCTTTTACAAACGAGTGGATGTGGCTGAGTGAAAACACAAAACATGCCTACCGTTGAGTGAAGGGTTTTAAATTAATGAACCCAGCAGTTAAATAATCTAATACATCCATTTTAAAGGGACACACGGCAATCTTGAAGTGTTTGAAATGAGTGTCTCAATTTATATATCCAGTATCATTTTTACTTTTACCTGGTTACATTTAAATAATTCAAATTTGAAATATTCCGTCTTATTATACTATAAGTTTTAATATATTATTTGTGCAATAATCATGATAATATCAAAAATTAATAACATGCAAAAACAAATTGCTTAGTATTCTTATAATTAATATTAATGATTGAACAAATGCAAGTTATGCAGAAAAACTAGCGGGACGCCATGTGTTTTCAGAAAATCAAGATTGCCGTGGCCCTTTAAATCAGTTTGGGTATACTGTATATAAAATGTTTTGCATTGTTGAATGTTTTTGCGGCAAAGGACTTTGACGTCCTCAACACTTTATTGACATCATAGCTCAATGTCACAGGTAGTTATTTTTGTATTTGGAGTTAGTTATTAACAAAAGTTTGTGAAAAGAACCACACATCTACCATCTGGCAGCAGGTAAATGATTTATATATACACAGCAGAAATGCAAACTACCAGGTATCTTTTTTTTTTCTTCTTTTGTTTACATACCTCATGTTTGAATGGTTGTATTACATGCATGGCTTCACCTCTATTCACACGACAGTCTGGTTAAAGACAAAAAAACAAAACATTTTATAAAATAATAAAGTCTAAACAGATTGCAGAGTTCCTTATAAAATTCAAATGCCCTACACTAGCTGGGAATCAAATTCGAGACCTCTCACATGTGAAGCAAGCATGCTTCTGTGGTGCCATAAAAGACAGCATACTCAGCAAGGCAGTACACCTCTCCTGTATCTATGTGCGTACACACTCTTACATAATATCTAATAACCACAGTTTTATAAAGACGACCTGATAATGCATGTGACTCTAATAATCAGTTTTATAAAGACATGAAAGGAAGACAAAGTGGTCATAACAAGTCAATTTTGAATTGTTACCATCTCGTCAACACAATATCTTGGTTATTTAGAGTCTCTTCAGAAGGAGGGGAAGTATAAATAGGAATCCGAGAACAGAGCCCTACTCTTCTATTCTTTTTTATTATCTACTCAAAGTATATTAGACTCAAAAGCAAGGGACAGCCGGGTTTACAACCCGATCCAACTCATAAGGCTAAGGGAAATGGCTCTTCCAAGGATATGCTGAAGAATATCAGTGGTGCCGTTGTGACATTTTGATACATTATTATCTTGGAAAAAATAAAACTACTGGTACATCTTTAAAATGCAAGCCTTCAAACAAATCAGGTCAGGATTGGTAACAAGTTTTAATTTTTTTTTTATTGCTCCACCTTCTCAAAATAAAATTCTCGCTTCTTTCTTTCACTTCCTCTCACTCCAGTCTTCCGCCAGCTCTGCTGTTGTCCCTCTTACTGGATGGCCATTTGTCGAGACATACTTTCTGTTGAAACATCCCAGAACATTGTTTCTACAATGACTCTTGCTGTTCACCTGAAGTTTCTCTTTTTTCTTTAGAGTGGACTGTTTCTGGGACATTTCTGATATGTCATCTATAATTTTTTATTATTGTGAAGCAGCCTCCCCACAGTACTCCATGGTACTCCAGTCAAGCTACTATAAACAAGTTTTTAACCAGAAGAATTGTTTCTACATACCCCATATTCTAACAGTACCATCCTCTGATGCAGACACACATTCTCTGCCAGAATTCTTCATACATACACTGTGTATGTAATCATCATGGCCACTGAATGATCCCTGAACATGACAGAATATCAGAGATAATTAATGATCCCTGAACATGACAGAATATCAGAGATAATTAATGATCCCTGAACATGACAGAATATCAGAGATAATTAATGCAGTTCAAGTCACATGCTTATACTGGGACTAGGTCACCTTTGAGGGGAGAAACGCGAGAAAAACTATAAATTTAACATGTGATGGTATATCAGGTATATAGGGACAGGTTTTTAACATTGTATAAAAACACAATTCAGTACGATTTAATGAAAAGAAAAAGTTAATTATAAATGAGTTTTCTTTTGCCCCTAGAAAGATTACCAAAACAAATGTATAAACTAAGTAAATTTACATTAGAAATTGTACCACATTGCTACGATTCTACCATATTTATAACATTGTGTGTTATTTAATGAAACACGTTTTCCAAAGGATTTCATGAATGAAAAGTTTTTTTTACAAATATGTGTTTTCATTTTTCCACAGAAAGATTAGCAACATGTGTAAAATGAGTAAATTCTATAAACTGTTTCATATTTTCTAAAAGAAATTCTGATAGCTGAAAAAAAAGGGCTTATTCGCAGATACAATTTGAATATGAGATATACTGACTGTTTCTTGTCCAGTTTCTAAGTTCCACACATACACATTGTTGTCACCACACCCACCATACAGCTCTACACTGGATTCCTGTACAGTAATGAATGTAGCAATGGTACATGTATATCAACGAGCAGGTACAAAATACAAACATACCTGGATGTGGTTTATTAGAGATCATATTAATAAAACTATCTCATCATACTGAAGCACACAGCCATCAGCAAATATAAACATTAAATAAAATGTTCATTACTTAAACGGAATGTAGTGACACAGCCAAACAATCTTTATTATTACTAGTTCTGAAAAACTTGGTCAAGGGTGAAAGAAATATCAAAATCGGATGATAAACACAGAAGGTAAATCATTTGAAGGTTCTTTTGAAACGGATATGGAAGCCGCCATTTTGAGAACTATGGCATCACAGTTCCAAATTACCATATGAGGAATATTTATAAATATGTTAATTAACTGATTTATAGGAGGAAAATCAGAGCAAATGTATGAAAAATAAGTACACTAAAGTGTTAATAATACATTATATGGTCAGTAATGGATTTTGAATTCATTTGCAGTGATTTTCATTTCTTTAAATGATATTTACCAATATGCCATATGTGGTAATTTAAAACAAGAAGCAATCTTAGAGACAGCCGTATCCCCCGCCGCAGCGTTTTTTCCTATGTAGCTTTAGAACCCATGATTGGTTTGTTTAAAGGAAGTTTTATCAATGCACATAAAGCAGAAAGTAAAATGAACAAATTATATAAGTATAACACTACAAAAGGCAGTAACTCTAATTTCAATCTGATTGAGTTATTGTTACTTTAATCTGCACTTCCTCTCATTGCCCTCTATCTTTGTGCGAACTTTTATTACAGTCCCATTAGTAGTTTTTAAGCAATAATAATAAGTATACAATAACAAAGGGCAATAACTCTAATTTAAATAAACATAGTTATGGTTCTTGCATTCTCCACATCCTCTTATTGCTCTCTGTCATTGTGTTTCATTGTAGATCCATTAGTAGTTTTGGAGCTATGCTTTGGACAAGAAATTTAAGTATAGAATCACAAAGGCCAATAACTCTCTAGTCCATGAAGATGGAGTTATGGTTATTGCAATCTTCACTTCACCTACTTGACCTCTATCATTGTGTGATGTAGTAGTTTTTGAGTTATGCTCTGGACAAGAATTATAAGTATAAAATTACAAAGGGCAATAACTCAATTAAATGATGACAGAGTTATGGTTCTTGCATTTTGCATTTACTCTCATAGCCTTCTATCATTGTGTGAAATTTGATTGCAGCCCTATTAGTAGTTTTCATGTTATGGAGCAGACAAGAATTATAAGTATAAAGTTACAAAGGGCAATAAATCTAAATTAAATGAAGACAGAGTTATGGTTATTGCACTCTGCACTTCCTCTCATTGCCCTCTATCATTGTGTGAAATTACATCGCAGTCCCACTAGAATTTTCCAGTTATGGAAAAAGACACAAATTGTAAGCATAAAATTACAAAGGGCAATAACTCTAATTTAAATGAAGGCAGAGTTATGGTTCTTGCACACTGCACATCCTCTTATTGCCCTCTATCATTTTGTGAACTTTCATTGCAGTCACATTAGTAGTTTTTGAGTTATGAAGTGGACACAAATTGTGAGTATAAAATTACAAAGGGCAATAACTCTAATCTAAATGAAGACAGATTTATGGTTCTTACACTCTGCACTTTCTCTCATTGCCCTCTATCATTGTGTGAAATTTTGTTGCAGTCCCACAAGTAGTTTTCGAGTTATGGAGTGGAAACGAGTGTTCATGTCATGGAGCAGACAAATTATAAGTATAAACTTACAAAGGGCAATAAATTTAAATTAAATGAAGACAGAGTTATGGTTATTGCACTCTGCACTTCCTCTCATTGTGTGAAATTTTGTTGCAGTCCCACAAGTAGTTTTCGAGTTATGGAGTGGAAATGAGTGTTCATGTCATGGAGCAGACACAAATTATAAGTATAAACTTACAAAGGGCAATAAATTTAAATTAAATGAAGACAGAGTTATGGTTACTGCACTCTGCACTTCAACTCATTGCCCTCTATCATTGTGTGAAATTTCATCGCAGTCCCATTAGCATACGGAAACTAAAAAAGAAACGCAACTAGAGAATTTCCGCTATATATTGTATGTACAATATGCTGCTGTTATCTGAATGGTACACGGCTACATAAGACCTTTCCTTTTCGGAAAAAAGACTAAAACAACACATAACACAGCAAATAGTATTCCTTCAAAGTTTCATTATTGACAGAGTATGTGTTTGGCTCAAGCATGTGAGCAAACTTAGGATGCAAAATTTTGCAAACTCTTTACGTTAAATACACTACTAAAATGGCTCAGTTTTTCAAAGAGAAACTTCAACATTGATGAATTTCTAGTTACAGGGTGTGATTAAAACTTCTACAACATCAGAGTTGTGTCCTTTCTCTAACTAACTGCAACTTTTTACTTTACAAAACATCTTGGGATTTCTTTGAAATATTATGTGGAATTAAGTGTGCAATATATAAAACATATAGCAGAAATTCCTGAGTTGCGATTCTTTTTCACTTCAGCATAATTTTCCAGTTATGGAGCGGACACAAATTATAAGTATAAAATTACAAAGGGCAATAACTCTAATCTGACTGAAGACAGAGTTATGGTTCTTGCACTCTGCACTTTCTCTCATTGCCCTTTATCATTGTGTGAAATTGTGTTGAAGCCTCCTCAAATAGTTTTTGAGTTATTGAGCACACAAATTTTACGTATAAAATTACAAAGGGTAATAACTCTAATTTAATTGAAGGCAGAGTTATGGTTCTTGCACTCTGCACATCCTCTCATTGACCTCTCTCATTGTGTGAAATTTCATTGCAGTCCTATTAGTAGTTTTTGAGTTATAGAGCGGACACGAATTATAAATATAAAATTACAAAGGGCAATAACTCTAAATTAAATGAAAGCAGAGTTATTGTTCTTGCGCTCTACAAATCCTCTCACTGCCCTCTATCAATGTGTGAAATTTTATTGCAGTCCCATTAGTAGTTTTCGAGTTATTGAGCGGACAGGAAATGGGACGGATGAATGGAGGGCATTACTTCAGCCTGTGGCGGCGGGGAATAACTATGATGCCATAGTGCTCAAAATTGCGGCTCCCATA
Organism: Cyrtodaria siliqua; assembly: GCA_037043455.1. Classification (NCBI taxonomy): domain Eukaryota; kingdom Metazoa; phylum Mollusca; class Bivalvia; order Adapedonta; family Hiatellidae; genus Cyrtodaria; species Cyrtodaria siliqua. The sequence continues at coordinate 21,404 of JAWPHD010004455.1, read as the reverse complement.
TCCGTTTTAGAACAACCTTCAAATGGTCACATCTTCTTGGTTTATAATTCGATTTTCATAATTCTTACAACTCTCAATAACAACGATTGTTTGGCTGTGTCACTACATTCCCTTTTAAGGATAATGTCTACTTTTATGTGCAATTTTATTGAAACTGAACATAAAATAGATAAAACAATTAATGGTTGATCAAGATATATTTTTACAAAGCAGATACATTTTATAACATTCTTTATGTTAAATATCATACAGAACCAGTGCGCCAAAATTGGGATCTCTATTTGAGACCTGTTTTATTGACTATAAAGTAATCCAAAGCATAATCAATGTTAATCAAAACTTTTTTCTCGTATTCAACAAAACATACAATTCTTTTCCATGAAATAAACATTATTTACTGATATTCCTCGACATTTCACACAATATTTCTCTAAGGACCTTTATTATTTGATTAGTCGAACCCTCCTACGATAAAATGAAATTAAGAATGTTATTTTTCCATAGGGAATCTGATCATTTTATTTTTTATTTACCTTTTCCCCGATTTTACTAGAACAATTCATTTTCTTTTCCTTTCAAACGAAATAAAAAATATTTTTTCCCATTTTTTCCTCCTTCTTTGTCTTGATGAAATTGAATATCATAACCAAAAAGTAATTGCCTTAATCATTACTAAGCAATGGTCGTGTGCCTAAGAATTATAACCCAACTCTGGTATGCCTGAGAGAAGGGACATAACCAACAACTCTCCCAATATCTCCGTGTTTACTGGTCCACTCACCTGTTCATTCAACGCCAGACAATTCACTTCCGGACTTGTAAATGCCCGTCTAAAACAGAAATGAAATAAGCTCAACAGTGCATATAGTAATAAGACAAGGTCACATATAGCTACAATATGAGTTTACACATCTTAAGCTTCCAAAGAGTGTAACATTAAACAAGAGTGGCAATTGACACAGTATATGTCTTGTCTTACATGTAGAATTGCTTTTAACATGAGATCTGAGTTATTCAGCGGAAAATTTCAAGTAAAAGGTCACACAGACCTTGACCTTTTAACCTATTTACCCCAAAATCTATATGGATACAAAGAAAATATAATTTCAATCAATGAAGTCATTTTCTTTTAAATGAACAAAAAAAATCAATTTTCAATAATAGGTTAGTAGTTACCGTGACCTTTGATATATTGACCCCAAAATCAATATGGGTCTACCTCTCACCAAGATATGACTGCACAGCAAATATAAGTACAATATATGCAGTCATCAGTCATTCTCTTTTAACTGATCAGAGTGATTTGGTCCAGTGGTAGAGAGTTGGACCCATGATTGAAAAGTCGTGGGTTCGATCTCCGTCATGACCATATATGTTGTATCTCTGGGCAAAACACTTTATCTGCATTTGTTTAGTACTGGTTCTACCCAGGAAGACATTGAGAGTGATTAAAGGCAGAATATGCTTATTACACATAAACTGGAACAGCTGACGAAGCACTCGGAAGCGTTACAACTTAGAGAAATATGCTAACAAATAAACTAAATAAAATTAAACTGCACACACTATGCCGAATAAATATTTGTGTACTAATTATGCTGTATCCCCCCTACTCGCTGCGCCGATGCTAAGCACAACACAGGAAGTGTACAGATCCAAATGGTTTATTTATAGCACAGGTAATGTTTATGAAAACACAAGAGTTAAAAAGTCTGCGTGCCTTTTAATGAAACATACGTTTCTAATCAGTCAATTCTATTAATGTTTGGGTACATCGGGTGGTTTAATGCAAATCTGACAGTAATATTATACACAAATACTTGGCACAAAGTCTCTATCATCTCCATTAAGGTTAATAATAAGCATATTCTGACTTTAAAATAAGTTCAGAGAGCTTTCGTTACAACCAATGTAAAACAGTTTTAACTGAGCGGAAATCAATTTTCATTAAGATGTCACAGTGACCTTGACCTCCATCTGACCTATTGACCCCAAAATCAATAGGGGTTTTACCTCTAAAGATATAACAATAATTTCAGAAAACTAAATATGCATATGGACAACAGACGTGATACAGAAAATATGATTCAATACATGCATCTTTTTTCTTTTCTTTTTTTAATAAGCGGAAACCAATCTGCCTGCCCGCTGCCCACCACCACCCCTGCATTTTTTCAAGAAAGACATATAAAAATATATCATATGTAAAATTCTTTAGATATCATATGTAAAACTCTTTAGGTTTGGGTATACTGCCTATATGTATATTGGCATTTTGTTGAATTTCAAAATGGCAAATTAGTGTAAATTTAAGAGATACCTAGCAGCAATATTTTTCTAAATCAAGGGGGCCAGCATTCCAAAAATAGAACCAGTGGTCTGATCAAAGTCATTGGTCATACTAGGCTACAAAAAGAATGGACCCATAACCAATGAATAGGTCTATTTTCAATCTGGTATTAGCAAACTGCCCCGATTAACAGTGTTTAAGTTATTTCCAACACTCACCTCAAATAATTTGCCATTTTAAATGTAGTCATTACAACAGGTTTAGTTTATTGCAATGGAATGCAAGTTTTGTTTCAATATCTCATTTCTAACTAAAGTTATTACCCAGAAATAATTTTTCTATTCTTCGTAACAGTGACCTTGACCTTGACCCTAGAGACCTCATATGGAATACCAAGACTCCTTTCCATAAAAGCTACCAACACAGCAAGTTTCGTTGCAATATCTCATTCCTAATGAAAGTCATTTAGTGGAAACCATTTTTCTATTTTCAGTAACAATGACCTTGACCTTGACCCCAGTAATCTCATATAAATACCCAGCTTCCTTTCCATATATGCTACCAACAGAGCAAGTTTCATCGCAATATCTTATTCCTTACAAAAGTTATTGAGTGGAAACCATTTTTCTATTTTTAGTAACAATGACCTCAACCTTGACCCCAGTAATCTCATTTACAATACCCAGCTTCTTTTCCATATACGCTACCAATCCATCACAATATCTCATTCTTAACAAAAGATATTGAATGGAAACCTTTTTCTCTCTATTTTTAGTAACAGCAATCTTGACCCAAGTGACCTCATATCCAATATCAAGTATCTTTTCCATATAAAACAGTCCAGACTCGATTGTATCTATACCTTTAGATTGTCCTATTGGTTAAAAGGCAGAGGGACTATAAACCTTAGAACTACTCACACACACACACTAACGTATTGGGATATTAAACGCCACTGATAACACCTGTATATGTATATAAAAAATTATAACCTACTGACAAAAATTGACAATAGATTACCTGATAAGCATAACATATTCCAAAGTTTACAGAGCTCACAGACATGTCTTAGACATGTCATTTTAATGAAATAATTAAAAATGTAATATTGAAAAGTTCTCTTCACTGAGTCAAATTATAATAAAGGGACACATGGCAATTTATTTAATTAATGTAGTATCATTCTGAATTTAAAGCGACACACGGAAATCTTCAATTGTTTAAAACTCACGGCATCCCATTAGTTTTTTTCTACAGAACTTACATATTTTCAATCATTAATAATAATTATTAGAATAGTTCAGAGCAAATTATTTTTACATATTACTAATCACTGATTATATTGCACCAATAATATATTTAAAAATATGGTGGAATAATGAAGAAAATTGAAATCCATTTTTTTTTTGTATTTAATTATATGAAAAAGCAATTTTAAAGTCAAAATGATACCGTATTAATAAATCAAGGTGCTAATTCTAATGCTTTAAGTCCAAACATAATACCGAGCCAACGGGGGATTCTTCCCGGGGGCTCATATGGTAGAGGGACTCTAATCCTTAGAACATCAATCAATCAATTCTAATGCTTGATATAAAACTCAAGATTGTCGTGTGTCCCTTTAAATCTACTTGCATATAATCAAATCAAGAGTAACAACATTTAGATTTTTCATATTTTCTTCATTGTTTAATCAAAGGTTTAAATATATATAATTGGTGCGATATAACCAACACAATTTTATCAAAGGTTTAAATATATATAATTGGTGCAATATAACCAACACAATTTTATCAAAGGTTTAAATATATATAATTGGTGCAATATAACCAACACAATTTTATCAAAGGTTTAAATATATATAATTGGTGCGATATAACCAACACAATTTTATCAAAGGTTTAAATAAATATAATTGGTGCAATATAACCAACACAAGTTTATCAAAGGTTTAAATATATTATTGGTGCAGTATAACCAACATAAATATAACTTGTATGCAAAACTATTTCCTTTAAACTATTGAAATAATCGAAATAATTATTTTCAAATATGTAAGTTACGTAAATTAATGGGACACTGCAAATTTTAAAAAATAAATAAAGATTGTTGTTTGTCCCTTTAAATATTAAATACCCAAATATGTATTTTAACCCTTAACCGGCTAAGCACAACTATAACAGCCTTTGCGTCCATTGTAAACCCAGATCAGCCTGCGAGTAAACACCCCTTTGTCACATAAATGGAATGGTCTTAATCAAACAAAGAACAGTGCATTATATATAATATGTAGCGGATTAAGGGTTAATTTCCCTTTACATTAAGCAGGAAGTTGCATATCTAGCCAACAGTCATGTGATAGTTTAACACTTAAACTAGGTCATATTATCAACTTAAGTGTAAACTTTATACTCTGCACACACCTCTACAAAATCAATAACAGAAAATAATTTGGTGTGCAGGTAGGAGATAAAATGGCGACAAGTAAAGAATTTGTGAAATCTACTGACAAAGCTTCAGATGCAGTTTATGAGTTTTCATGCAGCCCTTGTGTTATAGACGGCAGAAATTCTGAAGCTATAAAATACTGTCCAGAGTGTAAGGAGTATTTATGTTCGAGATGTGCTAAAGAACACAGCAGGTTTGCTGCCCTGAGATTTCACCAGTTACAGGACACGGCAGCTATGAAGGGGTGCGGACCGCCACCCGCCATATTTGTTGCCATGGAGAGATGCCCCATTCACCATGGCAACACGATTGACACCTACTGTGGAAACCATGATGCAGTTTGCTGCCCAACCTGCGTGTCTGTGGACCACAGGTATATAATTTTGTATGTTTACATAAATTAAATCATAATCATAGCTCTTATAGTGTTATCTTCTGTATCTGCCATAATCATAGCTCTTACGGTGTTATATTCTGTATTTACCATAATCATAGCTCTTACAGTGTTATATTCTGTATCTACCATAATCATAGCTCTTACGGTGTTATATTCTGTATCTACCATAATCATAGCTCTTACGGTGTTATATTATGAATCTACCATAATCATAGCTCTTACGGTGTTATATTATGAATCTACCATAATCATAGCTCTTACGGTGTTATATTCTGTATCTACCATAATCATAGCTCGTACGGTGTTACCTTCTGTATCTACCATAATCATAGCTCTTATGGTGTTATCTTCTGTATCTACCATAATCATAGCTCTTATGGTGTTATCTTCTGTATCTACCATAATCATAGCTCTAATTTTCTGTGTCTACCATAACCATAGCCCTTATGGTGTTATCTTCTGTATCTACCATAATCATAGCCCTTATGGTGTTATCTTCTGTATCTACCATAAGCATAGCTCTTATGGTGTTATCTTCTGTATCTACCATAGTCATAGCTCTTATGGTGTCATCTTCTGTATCTATCATAATCATAGCTCTTATGGTGTCATCTTCTGTATCTACCATAATCATAGCCCTTATGGTGTCATCTTCTGTATGTACCATAATCATAGCCCTTATGGTGTCATCTTCTGTATCTACCATAATCATAGCTCTTATGGTGTCATATTCTGTATCTACCATAGTCATAGCTCTTACTGTGTTATTTTCTGTATGTACCATAATCATAGCATAATCTGTATCTACCATAATCATAGCTCTTATGGTGTTATCTTCTGTATCTACCATAATGATAATCATAGCCCTTATGGTGTTATCTTCTGTATCCACCATAATCATAGCTCTTATGATGTTATCTTCTGTATCTACCATAATCATAGCCCTTATGGTGTTATCTTCTGTATCTATCATAGTCATAGCTCTTATGGTGTTATCTTCTGTATCTACCATAGTCATAGCCCTTATGGTGTTATCTTCTGTATCTACCATAATCATAGCTCTTATGGTGTTATCTTCTGTATCTACCATAATCATAACCCTTATGGTGTTATCTTCTGTATCTACCATAATCATAGCTATTATGGTGTTATCTTCTGTATCTACCATAATCATAGCTCTTATGGTGTTATCTTCTGTATCTACCATAATCATAGCCCTTATGGTGTTATCTTCTGTATCTATCATAATCATAGCTCTTATGGTGTTATCTTCTGTATCTACCATAGTCATAGCCCTTATGGTGTTATCTTCTGTATCTACCATAGTCATAGCCCTTATGGTGTTATCTTCTGTATCTACCATAATCATAGCTCTTATGGTGTTATCTTCTGTATCTACCATAATCATAACCCTTATGGTGTTATCTTCTGTATCTACCATAATAGCTCTTACAGTGTTATATTCTGAATCTACCATAATCATAGCTATAATGGTTTTATATGATTTTCACAGCTAGGATCGAGGGCTAGATATCTGTCATACAAGTTTTTTTTAAACTTCTCTGTTCAATCATGACTTTTGTTGTCATTAAATTGATTACCGGTAAGCAAAACTGTATTGTTTTCTGAAGAAAAAAATGAGTTTAGTCCATTTAACTCTAGGACTATTGTTTTATTATGCAACAACTTAGTGTATTTTGTGTTGTGTAAAACATAACTTGGTGAAGTTATGGTAGAGCAAAGAATAGTGGATGATGAGGTTTTTATAATTTGATATAATTTTTACAATACATTATAGGTTGAACATTTAAATTAAATACAATGGGAAATGTAAGATTTTCATGTACCTCTTTTATATTAACCCTCCCTCAACATAAACCCAGTCCTTTATAAAATAGCATACATTTCTAACCGCTATTTGGTTAAAGCTCTTAGCTGTCAAATAAGTTTAATACGTACCATGTGCATGTTTTTCAGAAATATATTACGATGATAAAGGTCAATAACAAATACCCCCATGTTGTTGCCAGAATCTGTCCTTGCCAAATTATTTATTTGGCTACCTTAGTGCCAGTTTGAAGAGAAATATGAGTTAACAACTAATCAAGAGGCCCAACACTCTACACATTTGGCAAAATTCAAGTGAAAACAAAAGCTTCCCATTCAAAAATGACCCTGAACTGCTCACCTGACAATCTTCGCAAAGATAGAAACATTGTTACCCAAGCCTATCATTTCATATGTCATATATGATCACGCATTCGCTGGCACTCCATCACATGCCTGTCGTAAAGTATTAAGGCCCAGCAAGTGTATAATTTATTGTTATAGGGTGGGTATCTCAACAGTTTCCAATTTATGACCCAAGATCTGGTTGGGCTGTTGTATCCATCTATGTCAATTAAGTGTATACGTGTCTATGGTTATAAGGTGGGGATCTCAAGTTTCCAGGTTATGACCAAGGGGTTATGTTTCCAGCCCAGAGGTGGTGATAGACCCTAGGGCCGATGCTGGGTGGATGGTTGTATCTGTCTGTTCATGTCCATTAAGTGTATATATGGTTACAGGGTGGAGATCTCAACAGTTTCCAAGTTATGACCAGGATTATTTGACCAAGGGTTGGGAAGGACCCTAGGGCCAAGCTGGCTGGATGGTTGTTTCCATCCGTTCACGCCCAATAAGTGTTTATATATTTATAGGGTGGGCATCTAATTATGGTTTCAGTTATGACCCAGGGGCTATGTCCCCAGGGGTATGGATGGACCCGGGGTCGATGATGCTGGTTGGATGATTGTATTCATCTGTTCATGCCCTGTAAGTGTATACATGGTTCTATGGTGCCTATCTCAACAGTTTCCAAGTAATGACTCAGGAGTTATGTCCCCAGGTATAAAGACACATTTTTACTGTGCTTTTGATTGTTTATTCTACTTACCTCTCCTATATTTATGCGCCCATTGAAAAAAACAGGAAGTATTATGGGATTGGTTGTCCATCAGTAGACAATAATGCATTCTGCAACTTTCTGCAACTTGCAGAATGCGTTATTGTCTACTGATGGACAACCAATACCGCAATGCAGCTTCGAAACCATAACATCGACACTCATGGATCTTCATAGGTAATAATGGTATATTGCCCATTGTGAGAGGAGAAACCCTATTGATTTGGGGGTCAGTAAGTCAAAGGGTCATAGTCACCATGACCTTATATGGAAATATGCATCCCATGTGATAACTTGTAACAACCCCAATCAGTTTTTTTGTCAGTAAGTCAAAGTAAAAAAATAGTCGTCAGGGGTGTTCCTGGGGCTAATTTAGGTATACGCACCATCGAGTTTTGGATTCACAAATGTGCCTAACCCCCTATACCTTCAGTTTTTATTGCATTTTTCGCCTTTTTTATTTGTTTGCTTCTTTAATAGCCTGTCCACACGTGCGTCAGTGCGTATTCCCAGGTACGCTCCTGGTCGTGTTTCAGGTTCCCGACCGACCATATATTTTGTCCCGACCCTAACCTTTTTTTTTTCCATGTTTCAAAAAAAAAAGGAACAAAAGAAGACGAAAACCCAAAAAACTCGCGATCTCTTGTGCCGTGATGATGACAATATTGTTTTCGTTCTGTATGGCCTTCATGATCACTAAATGCGACCACCAAGAGGCAATGAGTTATATTAGCTGTATTTCTACCGATAAATTGGTGGCCGATATTATCGGGGAGGTTCATCCTTCATATAAAGGCTACAATATTACTGTCACTGGTTCTGTATGTATTTTTTCTAGCAACACAATAATTTTTTTTTAAAAAAAACATTCGAATGTATTCTTCGGCTCACACGACAAATGTTTATAAATTGAAATATTAAAAGTAAAAAAAACAAGTAAGTTTATTTCATTGTATGTTTTACAATGTTGATGATTTTCTGCTTTCTTGCCTCGTACGTTCCTCTATTAAAAATAGCATTCTATGCAACTCCGTGGAGGCCCTGAGTAAAATCCTGATTTATGGAAATTTATATCTTTTTATGGTGTTGTCATGTTATTATGTTTAATATCATGTTATTACGAGAAATCATGAATTGAACAGAAAGTTATATCATGTATCATTGTTTTGTTTGTTTTTAAGAGAAATGATTTTTATGACGAATAAAATTCATGTGCTTCAATCCACTTGTTTAACATATTTAATACTTCCAGTTTTAGAATAGCAACATAGAGAGCTGTGTGTACTTTTATGTACGTTGCATGTTTTATTGAAACAATATTCCAAACAAATGCATGTTTGTCCTGCTCTGTGACGTTTCTTTCCCATCTTTGTCGTGTGATTAGTTTAAAGTCCATTGTGGAGCAATTTTAAATTACATATATTAATATATACATCCTTGAGACCCTCAAAATCAATGTTTAGAATTATGTTTTCTGGTTGTAATTTCGACCTTCATGTAATAAAAAAATAATAAAAAAATACGACCTACCTACCTTATTTTTTTTCAGCTGGAAACCTGAAACACGACTATTTTTTTTCTTGGCCTTATAATAATAATACCAATATATAATTATAAATAATGGCCATTGCTACTAAGGATGTTCAATTCTGAGGAGTTAACGTTTGGAAATAATGATTTCTTTCCAAATCAGTTGTCTGAGACGAAGTTATCTGGATGTGACTTTCTACTTTCAGGTCCTGTGTTGGCATCACTTATGTTGTTGATGCAGCGATAGACATCACCAAAAGTCAAGAGTATAAAACTATCAAGGGCACCATAGCTAAAGTCCAGACCAAAGTAGAACAGCTGAAAAAAATAAAACAATTAGACCGGAACAGACTCGACAGAGAAAAAAGAACATGTCTGACCAAAATCCAGCAAAATCCAGGATTTTCGCAAAAAGATTAATAAGCATTTTGACGATTTAGAGAAAGCAGCTACGAGAAAAATTGAAGACAAACACAAGGAATATGAAGACAGAGTGAACTCGGACATAAACAAACTGGACCAAATGATTTCAACACTAGAGGCGAGTCTTGACCAACTGGAGAAAGTCAACACAGATAATGAACCGCAAGTATTTGTGAACACCAAAATGGGAAAACGGAGCCAAAACAAGGGGGAGGAACTGCTGCAGAAAATGAAAGCCAGCCCAAATCAAGAATCAAAATCGGGATCACTGAATTTCAAGATAAATGCAGCCTTAGAAGAAGTCATTGAGAGTGTGAAGTCACTGGGAGAAATTGTAGAGGCAGATGATGAAAACCAGCTCTATAAAGCTTCTCTCATAGGTCGATATGATGAAAAGGTCAAGGGTGAAACTGATTGCAATATTTATGGTTCCTTCATGCAGCAAGATGGCACACTTCTGATCACCGACGGCAGTAATTGTAACTTAAAACGCCTTGACCAGTCTTACAAGGTGAGGGACTCGTGTAAATTGACAAGTAGACCCTGGGGAGTGTGTACTACTGATCCTGGGGAGGCTGCTGTTGTACTGGGGAATGATCAAAATATTCAGTTTGTGTCTTTAGGAGATAGTATGGCAACGAACAAAATCATTTAAAATTGGTCAATATTGCCATGGTGTGGCTTACAACAATAAAGAACTATTTGTATCATGTCAACAACCAGGCCAAATAAAAACGTTTAATACAGATGGCAAACTGCTCCGCATGTTCCAGACAGATGCATCAGGACGGCAGATGTTCTCCTCTCCATGGCATATTGCTGTATCTACTGACCATTCACTGATTCATGTGGCAGACAAAGACAATGGGATAATAACCCTGGACCGCCAAGAAAACAAGCTGGCACAGTTTTCTGATCCAGATCTCACGAGCACACATGGAGTCTGCACAGGAGTCAATGGACAGCTGTTTGTCTGCGGTCACCGGTCCAACAATGTCCTTCAGATCAGCCGTGGAGGACAGAAGCTTGGTGTCCTGCTGGATGAGTCAGTTGGAGTGAAATGCCCAGTGTCTGCATGTTATGACCCTGTCAACTCAAGGCTTATTGTTACAATGACTCAAACTGACAACATTGCCGTGTTTAAATTGTCCAGAAAATATTCAGTTCAGAAGACCAATAGCTTTCCTAGCAGCAAATTGTTAGGTTAAACTTAAACATTTCAAATTATAACACCTCACATTTACTCCTGTACAAAATGCCTGAAGTGAAACATTTTATATTGTTACCCACTGAGCCGTCAACAATTAGTACCATCTCATGAGTGTGATGTCACAACAGGTTTATAAATAGGTATGGGGATTTCCTATGTTCAACGTGTGCAAATGATATTTCTTTATAGTTTAAATGGAATGTGATAAACAATGCTTTCAAGATATTATTCTCATAACATGTTACTTAAATCAAAACTGGTTAAACAAAAATAATATATTATATTATTAATATAATAGGGAAGGGAGAAGTTAAATAGTATAAATACAACAAGTTGGTGATCACCAAACACAAACAAATCTAGAATCCAGAATGTGTAACAGTGTTTATTTGTTGGTTGTGGCATGGACTACCTCTCCCACAGGGTTCTTGCTCATTCACAAGGGCAGTTGAGGATGTTGTTGGTAGGGGGAGGGCCAATGGTATGGTTGGCCTAGATCAGGGTAGAGGTTACCCTAGAGAATGTTTAAAGGGTTTAAAGATCAAAGCAAAACCTTTCGACATTTACAAAATTATTCACTATAAAGGAAACTACAAGCAAAAGGTTTTGTATATAAGGTCAAGGACAGAGGTAGGGTGAGGCTTGTGCAGATGGGTAGGGTTTACCCAGATGAATATCTTGACCAAATATTAAAGTACTACCTCTGGAGATATCAAACTTCAAAAACACTTTTACCAAAACCTTAACCATAAACAGTTTACTAAGCTCTTTGACCTTAAAGTCAATGTCAAGGTCACTGGTGGGATGGGGCTTTGTCAGGTGTGTAGGGCTAAGGCCTTGCCCCCAGTTAATGTACATACCCAGTTTTAAAGCAATATCATTGACAGTGTTGACAATATTAAGTTCCAAAATAAACGTTAACCAAAACTTTAACCTAGAAAATGGGCCTTTGTCTTTGAAAAATTTGCTTTGAAGTCAAGGTCACTGGTAGGGTGGCAGTCGATCAAATGATTAGGGCTTGCTTCAGTTGTTTTCAAAGCAATACCATTGACGGTATTTGACGCCTATTGGCCTTAACAAACCCCGGATTCTGACCCGGATTCATCTATATAAGTGACAGCATATTAAAAATAATAATAATAAATCAATTATAAACACACGATGTACATCATTCAATGCTGATATGAAACAAGGTATCAAATACGGTTGTATTTAATTAATACAAATTGTTGCTTTTGTTCTTATATATTAGGCAAAAAAGAAAAATATGTGTGTTTCGTATTGCATGCTCTAAAAAAAGTAGTGGGTCAGTAGATCGGTAGGCAGTTCCTTCTTTTTTTTAGGAAGATATTGTGAGATTCTATTTATCCAATAAAACCCATACAAGTTGATGATACAATGGGAAAGTTTCTCTAGAAGTTGTCAATTTAGCTGGATTTAAGATACTTTAAACCAGAAGACCATTGTTTAACATGCATTTTATTAATTAGTTTAATAGTCGCACAGTTTACATGAAAGAAAAACGTTCAACTCTGAACGTATCTTACGATATTCCAAGCAAGCATATGGCTTACCTAAATATTTTACACTTTTGCTGTGTAATTCTGTAATAATTTGCATAGTTGTACCACAAAAATAAGTTTTTTTCATTTTGTCATAAAAAGTTTTAGTGTCAGCCCCTTAAAAATAGGGTCGGTCAGGCAACCGGAAACCCATCTGTTTTCTTTTTTTGGCCTTATAAAATTATGCAATACATATGCAAATTTTATTTCGCTTCTTTGTCTCATCGCCAGTCATTGTCAATATTTGTGTTTGTTTGTTGTCTCTGCGAAATTGATTAAAGAAATTATATTAAAGTTAAATATATAATAATCATATTGTAAGCACTTTGAGAAACAACAATAACAAGAGCTGTCGGAGAACAGCGCCGTTCAACTATTCAAATTTTCAGGGAACAAGAAATTATACACCCTGCATACCATCAGAAAAAAAAAGTGAAAACAAAGGGGCCAGCTGGATGTGTCAAGATGGAAAACATTGGCATTTTCATTAATTCAACAGCCACAATTTTTCTGTGACGACACAGAGGTAATTTCATAATAACCCTTTCAAAGGATACATAATGCAAATTTTAAGTCGAAAATTTGAAGAAATAAATATGTTAAAAGTATAAGTAAGTGCATTTGACCTTTGGCCCAATTGTGACCTTGACCTTTCATCCAATGATCTTGAACTCAATAGATAAGATCATCGCCCCATTTATAATAACGTATGTAAGTTTGATGATGATTGGATAAAACATGTTGAAGTTATTTACATGTTAAGAAACGCGGGCGTAAACATTAACCTGAAGCTAAGAGCCTATCAACACATAAATGCAATTTGTGACCATGAACTTTGACCTATAGACCCCATAATATTCTTCAAATAGCCGAGTTAAAAATATCAAATTATTTGTACTGTTTGACCCAGGTACTAGGTCCACAAAGGTGGGGAAGAAGCCTAGGGTCTATGCTGGTCCCTCTGTTAATGCCCAGTAAGTGTATATATGGTTATAGGGTGGGGATCTCAAGGGTTTCCAAATTATGACCCAGAGGCTATGTCCCCAGGATTTGGGAAGTAGTGGTTGTATCCATCAGTTCATGCCCAGTCAGTGTGTATATGGTTATAGGGTGAGGATCTCAATGGTTTCCAAGTTATGACCGAGCGGCTATGTCCCCAATGGTGGGGAAGGAGCCCGGGGTCTATGCTAGTTGGGTGGTTATATCCGCCAGTTCATGCCCAGTAAGTGTATATATGGTTATAGGGTGTAGATCTCAATGGTTTACAAGTTATGCCCCAGGGGCTATGTCCCCAGGGGTGGGGAAGGAAACCGGTGTCTATGCTGGTTGGATGGTTGTATCTGTTTGTTCATGCCCAGTAAATGTATAGATGGTTATAGGATGGGGATCTCAGCTGTTACTAAGTTATGACTCAGGGGTCCCATCCACACCCTCATGTTTCACCTCTTGTGACCCCCGAGGCATGTTCAATTCTGACCCTAGGGTCACCATCTGAACAAATCTGGTAGAGGACTACTAGACGATACTACATTACATACAAAATATCTTAGCTGCAGCTCTTTTTGTTTTGGACAGGAAGATTTTTAAGTGTTTTTCCTATATACTTCTATGTAAAAATGACGTATTTTACAAATTCAGGGGCCATTATGCATAATTTTATCAAAATGAATGAAGAGTTACAGAATTGGATGTGAAACATTAGTTTAAAATGTTAATGCAATAATTTGAGTAGTTTTGAAGTTATTAATCTATTGCACAAAAACCTTAAGGTCAAGCTGTGACTAAAGACATGACAATCAAAGGGCCATAATGTTGTCAAAATTCAAGGAAGAGTTATGGGGATTGTTGGATAAGGTACAGAATTTGATGTGAAACATTAGTTTACAATTTTAATGCAATAACTTGTCAATGAGTAGTTTTAAAGTTATAAATCTATTGCACAAAAACTTTAAGGTCAAGCTGGGACTAAAAACATGACAATCAAAGGACCATAATTTTGTCAAAAAAAGGAAGAGTTATGGGGATTGTAGGACAAAAACTTTAAGGTGAAGCTGGGGACGCTGATGACGATGCCGAGGTGAGTAGGATAGCTCTCCCTATTCTTCGAATAGTCAAGCTGTAGGGGATACAGCGTAATTAATACACAAATATTTATTCGGCATATTGTGTACAGTTTAATTTTATTCAGTTTATTTGTTAGCGTAATTCTCTAAGTTGTAATGATTCCGAGTGCTTCGTCAACTGTTTCAGTTTATGTGTTAATAAGCATATTCTGCCTTTAAAGAATTTATCTGGATTTCTATTCATCTTGCATCAATGATCGTTTGTCATAACCAGTGGAATTTTCGAGCCCTGTTAAATTATATGGGCATAACAGTTTCTTTGTAAAATTAAAATTGCCCAAGTCTGAGAATGTACCGTTGACATGGTAGATCTTGGGAAAAGTGATACATTTGTCTCTTTTTTTTTCTTCAAAAAAGGTGAGACAAAAATGTGTAAAAGGTTTCATGAAGATTATTCCAGTGTTACTTAATATAACAACAACAGAAACACGCATTTCTAATATAAATTAGACAAGAATGCCACACTTTAGGGCTGAAGACCACATAAAATGGACTTAACAAAAAGAATAATCTTTGTATGTACGGACGGGTGAGTAACACTATATGCCCATTCCACTTTCATGGCGGGGCTTCAAAAAACATGTACAAACTTACAACAGTGGTATCTTCAGTGACCATACGGAAACAGCTCCCTGAAAACAATAATAATATTCAACTTGTTTGAAGTTCAGACAGGTTCTGGACTCCGTTTTTTGTTTCAAAACTTGTTCATAATTCACACACAATACATAGGCAAGATGGTGAAACCATGTGACTTTTTGATCAGGTTCACGGCAAAAAATTATCAATAAAGTGCTTGATTCAGGTTACTGGTATGTTTTAACTTCACAAATTTCCTAATATTTAACAAATGTCATTCAGCTTAAGCCTACATATTCCTACTTTCCGATATTAGCCCTCCAAAAATGTACACGGTCATGCACTTTCTTTCATTTCCAAGACTTTGGGAGGGCTAATCTCAGAAAGTACTGGATAAATCAAATAACCTTTTGTGTTGAAGGAGTAAAAAAACTCCACTTTGTAGGGGTATATGCGCTTAAACTGAACGAAATTTGTTAAATATTAAGAAAGTATGAAGCAAAAACATACCAGAATAGAGCGCTTTGTTGATAAGTTTTTGCTGTGAACTTGATCAAAAAGGCATGTGATTTCACCACCGTGATAGGTGTAATACTTAAACTAATTGTTACAAAATGGAAACATGGTAATTGTGGCTATTACCATAGGAGACATCAAATATATGCAAACTTATTCGGGTGCGAGAACATACGATGTGCTATTGATACTGATACGGTACTACACTACATATACGGTACCTTGTCTAAGATATCTGACCATCTCCAGGCACAAACATCCCCATTTCCACCACTGGAAAAAAAAAAAAACAGTAGAAGTAAGCAACTAAAGAATTCAGCTGTTTTTGTCTAGATTACTAATTAACGCTGAAAAAAGTCCAAAAGGGCGACATATTAAACAGCAGAAACATTCTATGCAATTGTTAAGAGATGATCTTTCATTAATGCTTTTCATATTGAAGTTTTTAAAAGAGTTGGCACATTTGATATGATGCATAATTTGATAATAACATGAATGTGAGATTCTATTTATCGCATCACGCATAACATGATCACATAACATACTGTGACTTGATGTTAAGTTATACCACTAGATATATGATATTTATGTCATGTTGTTATTACACTCCCAGAAGTAATTTTATCTGATATAAAAGTACTATAGCCCAGTTGGATTACATGACTTGCTTCCCTTTAACAGTAAATGCAGAGTTGTCATTACTTTTGTTTTATCCGTTGTTATGATCATACCATTTTCTTTGCACCACATTGAAAGCTCTTGAAGAGTCTCTTGTAACTTATGCTCAATAGAGGCTAGATCCTTACTACGCCTTGCACAACAGGTTAGAGTTTCCCCATTTTGTGACAAGCGAAGTCGGTAGCGACATCACAGACATTTCCGCACCCACTGACCGCGATCGCGGTTCATCTCGTGAGACGCTGTTGACACGGCTGTGGAAAAATGCGTGTAACTACCTACACTCGGTGTATAAAATGTAGGACTCGACTTACTAGTATTTTTTGTGTGGCTTTTGTGGCTTTTTCGTAAAAAGGGCTGGTAAGGTCAGAGAAGGCTCGGATAAAATACGTGACCGGAAGTGGTGGTACATTTCCCCAGTGTACTTTAATCAGGACCTGTTTATATTACACATCTACCTACAGTGCCTGCCTTAATTAATGTTGCAAAAGCTCATAGTTCCTAAGATCTAAATATGTGTATTTTCATCATCCAGAAAGCTTATTACAGAAAATCATGACAGTTGCGGTGTTTTTTCACTGAGAATAAAGTCATATCCCATTGAATACCATTTATGGCAATATCTATCAAGGCACACCGCTCCAACCCACATTAATGTCAATGTTTTCCTCGCTACCCAATTCTTCCGAAAAAGTCAGGTTTCATTTCACTACGTGACACTAAATGAAGTTATATAAACAATAACACGGTGCCAAAAGGCCACGTTTGATCAGGGTCTTGATGTGCTTTAAATTGATCATGTCCAGGTAAACGCTTGTCATTTTTAACGGGGCGAGAAAGGTCAAGACAGACAAAATTTTGATTCGGCGCAAAGTGGAGTTTCTCTAACCTGCTGTGCAAGGCGTAGTATCTATTGAAAACGATGTTGTATCATCCGCATAAAGATCCGTATTTACCATATTTGTATAAACTGGTAAATCATTTATGAACATAATAAATAAAAGAGGCCCTAAAATAGAACCTTGTGGAACGCCATTAATTATGGTTTCAACATCTGAATATTGGTTACTTACAAATACCTTTTGTTTGCGCTTTAGAAGATAAGATGTGAACCAGTTAATTGAGGTTTTGGATAATTTGTACAATGCCAGCTTTTTTAGAAGTAAAGCATGATTAACAAGATCAAAAGCCTTCTTAAAATCAACCATGACACCTCCAATTACCGATCCATTGTTTATAGCATCAAGCCACTTATCTATCATAGACAACAATGCAGTTTCACAGGAATAATTTGGTGTAAAACCTAATTGTGTTTTGTGTAGCAGGTTATGCTGTATAAGGTAATGCATTCAGGGCTCTGGAAATATGGTTGCCCGACGCCCCGGGCAAGTGGATTTTGGGTGCGGGCAGGTGACCTTCGTAAATCTGGTTGTCCGTCACTTGCCCGATGGACGTTTCATTATTAGATAAAAATCAAGGGAAAATTTGCCTGGACTGTGAAGTTTGCCGATAAAAGCGTAGTAATTAACCACCCGTCGCTTTCACCGCGAGCAATTACTGATAAGTGTCATAAAACTAACCTGTTAAAACTGACCTGTGTTGTACGTTATTGTTTAATCCCTCCCACTTGACAGTTTATCAGAATTTGATTGGCCGAGGAACGCCTGGGGTGCCAATCTTCAATTGAAGACGCGCGGTCCTTAGAATTCGTATACCGTGTGAAATATACCCCCGTAACGAGCCCCTCTATGCAGGAAGTAAGTCACGCGCCAGATTAGTGTGATATATACACATCAGTGTGTAAATCAGTTACTGAGATGGTGTTGTCGCTTTGTATGTCGGTCGGTGTGTCGTAGGTAATATTCTGTTCAATAATTAAAAATCATGACGCAACACTTGACCTAGTACTGTATCCATATTATCCAATCAAATAACCGATGTATTTTTATCAGCCAATGAAACAACTCCCATTCACTACCACGTGGTAAAGTGAAACAATGGCGATTCAATCAAACCAATTTGTAAACAAGTAGGGCAATTAAACGATTATGGCAATTTGAAGGCGTTGTTTGATGAGCAATGAGACTATCAACGCATGTCGCTATCGACGCATGTCGTAATGAATAGGTGTGCATCTGTTTTTATTTCAAAATGCCATGTTTGTTTTGAATGAATTCGAGATCAATGACGAAATGGCGTTTTTGTTTTTAACTTCAAGTTTGCCATTGTATCCAAGATGTGCTTCGACCTTGGCTAATTTCGATAATTATTCGAAGAATTGCAATTTGGCATCTCAAAAGATATTAACAGAAAAACAACTACAGTACCAGTCAAAATTAGGCACAAACCGTGCTAATAATTTACAACACATAAGATTTATCTACATGAATTATTTAACGAAAGTGAAAGTAGGAAAAAAGTTCTGTTTGACCTAATGCATCATTCTTTTCATTCTTTTTATCTGGTGTAGTCTATAACAAAAGTAAAAGTAGACAAAAGTTTTGTTCGACCTAATGCATTTTTGTTTTGTTATCTGCCTGCCCTTTTATAATTACTGCACTAGGGGCAAGCATCTTGTACATCTTTATTCCATGGGCATTATAGTCTACCAATTTGGTACCAGGTTCAGGTTCATCAGTGATGTTATATCCTCGGGGTATCCCCACTGACACCCCACTCCCCCTCTCCCACCGGTGGAGGAAAACACTGATATGTGCATAATGGTAACAACCTATAACTATGATCCTTCATAATTTAAGTCATTAATTTTACATTTATGTAAAGAATTATGACAAAAAAAACAGTGAGAGAAAAGGATTTAACTTAGCGTGCGGTCTCGACGTAGCTTAATTTTGGGGCAAGTGACTTTTGAAGTTGGGGCAAGTGACATTTTGGGCAGGGCAAGTGGATTTTGAAAATCTACTTGCACTGGGCAAGTGGATTCTCAAAATATTTCCAGACCCCTGGCATTACAGAGTCATGAACATGTTTTTCCAATACTTTGGAAAGAATAGGAAGAATAGAAATGTGTCTATTGACATCATCTCGTGCCTCAGTTTTGTGAAGAGGTGTTACTTTGCTCTCCTTTCAATCATCGGCGAAAATAGATTTATTTATGCCTTGGTTGCAAATACATGTAATACTTTCAGCTATAAATGGTGCTGCAGTTTTTAATAAACGCGGGCCAATATTATCACAACTTATAGCTTTTGTAATATCAATATTTCTAAGGAATTTTTCAACAGTATCCCTCTTAATTTCTGGAATTGTAAAACACGTGTCTCCAGGGATAGACACTTGTTTGATTGACAGGGCCAATCTATCAATTATACAGTATGATGATACAGATGGGAGGTTGGACAAGGGTCATTTTAATCATTATGGACAGAGGTCATTGTTTCCCAACATCTCTACTACGAGCAGCCTGCCATTGTCCATATCCCCACATAAATTTACAAATAATTTCTGTTGTGTTTAATATTCTTACCTTATTAATAATGTGTCTGTGGAAACTAGACAGAATATCGCCCCCTTTGTACTCGCTGAAACAGACATACAAACAACAACATCATAAACATTTATAATTTTATAAAAACATAAGGCGATTTGCTTTTATTACAATCGTTTCTTTATGTACTGTTTTTTTACCTAAACCTCTTAAAAAGACAATACCAGTATATGGTAAGTTAGTAAGGGAATATAGGAATCTTTCATGGGTATACAGTGAAGATCGGAAATTCCAACCAGAGGTATAATTGTTTTTATTAGAACCGAGGCTCTGTCGAGGTTCCGATTAAAACAGTTACACCGAGGGTTGGAATTTCCTTATCAGAACCGGATACCAATGATTGATTATTTTTCTTGCATATCATTTACTATCTGTGCGTTGACGTCGCCAACTACTAATGTTTTGCCTGTTTATTTACACAATGATGTCATGCAACTGTCATTGTAGATATCAGCACGCGACTTTTATCTTCTCCCATGTGTAAGATCAGTCTTTCCATCACCCATGTAAAATGCGGATAACCTTATCCGGTATGCAAGAAACAGCTTTCCGTGCCTATTACTAGACATGGTGCACATTTAACAATTATCTCATCTATTAAACAGAATAAACACATGCCCATTGGTAAAAACATGAAACAATTTATGACAATCTTTGTTTATTTCGAGAAATGAATGTCCCATTTCAATACTTTGACTTTAAGTATGAATGAAATAAAAAGACACTTCTGGAAACCAGCTGGTTACATGTACAACATATTCTTCAAGATTCTTTACTGTTGAGGCAAGTTGCTTTAAAGCTGTATGCCGGATTTATATGGAGTGCGTGAAAACTTAAAGCTGTATGCCGGATTAATATGGAGTGCGTGAAACTTAAAGCTGTATGCTGGATTTATCTGGAGTGCATGAAAACTTAAAGCTGTATGCCGGATTTATTTGGAGTGTGTGAAAACTTAAAGCTTTATTACATATGTATTTGCAGTGCATATACCTTTAAAGCTGTATTACATATGTATTTGCAGTGCATATACCTTTAAAGCTATATTACATATGTATTTGCAGTGCATATACCTTTAAAGCTGTATTACATATGTATTTGCCGTGCATATACCTTTAAAGCTGTATTGCATATGTATTAGCAGTACATATACCTTTAAAGCTGTATTTCATATGTATTTGCAGTGCATATACCTTTAA